>LQRL01054351.1:0-11731 GCA_001703475.1 Hydroides elegans
ATATTCATTCGTAGACTACACTGTTGCATTATAATACACGCAACTACCCGAACCTGTCTACCCCCAGCCACACCAAAAAACACACCGGACAACCAAATTATTTCTCTCACACCGTGCAAAGTGCACCCCTCTCACCTGTCTCTGATCGCTGCGACGACCCGTCCTCGCTCTTCTGCGAGCCACTGCGCATGCGTCCACGCAGCTGCTGCACCCGTTTATCGCTCGGCTTAAGGATGTCGCTAGTCATGTACTTGTCGCCCACGCCGTTGACATCGCCGCCTTTGTCGTCCTCGTCGCCGTCACCGGGGACGACGAATTTGACCTTTGCTTCAACTGCTGCCATGGTGATGCGTTTGTTGGTGTTGGTTTGTTTGGTGATTGGTTGGGTTTTTGATGTGAATTTTGGTGTTTTCTACCCTAATGTTCAGCTAATTATCCTGATTTGCAAAAATGCGTAACGCGATTTTTATTCCAAGGAAAAGGCAATGATATTAGTCCTAATCACTTTGTTCTTTTCTCTACGGCTTATCCTTTAAGGTATTGATTGATTCAGCCCTGGAAAAAAACGGCAGCCTGTTTTTATATAGTGATGGGCACACCAACGACAAGAAGGGGGTTCTGCCGATTTATGTCCAGTATTGCAACACAGCAAACCACCAATAGTAGTGTGGCCCCACTTCAAACTAATCGCCCTTACGGCTTACCACTTGAGTATCTATACTGACAAACCTTTTGCAGTAGTAGTTTGTTATCAACTCAAAATTATATCACACACACTGAAATCGCCAACTCCTCGATACCCGTTCTTTCTGTCTAATCGATGATATCGGTTGATAGGCTAATCTCCGGTGAGTG
Organism: Hydroides elegans; assembly: GCA_001703475.1. Taxonomy (NCBI): domain Eukaryota; kingdom Metazoa; phylum Annelida; class Polychaeta; order Sabellida; family Serpulidae; genus Hydroides; species Hydroides elegans. The sequence goes on from LQRL01054351.1 coordinate 856, forward strand.
AGATCCGCAGTGTTAACGCAACAAAATATGACCTGTCACAGTTGTTAGTGTTTTAATTTTTGCCTTAACTATATGCCAGGGCACGACACGCACTGAATTGTCTGACCGTCTTCCGATTTATTGTCACCTCTCTCTGCTCACACACGGCTCAAACGGCGCTCAAGCCCGGGGCTCCTGTCAACATAGAGACATACGGGGTAACGATGACAACGATTTAATGACAACCAAATTAACACAAAAACACCCAAATCTGTTGTTTCAAAATGGTATAGAGAGAGAGGAAGGCAGAGAGCGTATATATCGCCAGCGATTCATGCGTGTGGATTAACATGAAACCCATTCCAAAGGACTAATTATGAAGATAGCAAAGGGTTCATATTCAAAATCACAAAATGAAAAAAATACATGGGTACATGGAGGTATGTTGATTGTAATGGAGGAAGTACAATCGGTAAATAACGACAATCAATTGTAAGGTTGAGGTTATAACACACAAAGAAAAGGAGATAAAATACAAAAATATATAATTATAAAACTGTCAATGCACCGGTAAGGGTAAAGCACAGCAATAAAAATGTGAACCAATACCGCATTAACATGACACCAAAACGCACTGCTCGAACCAAGCAGTTAGGCCTACAAGGTGCAACACCAAATCTGTCCACAAGGTACATGTTGTAGCAGGTCGGAAAAGCGAGTTTGTGTAGGGGATTCTAGTACGACATTTAATCAAGTTCCTAACCCGTTATACCAGACGAATTACAACAAAATAAGTTTAATATACATGTATACATGTATGCTTTTGTACAAAAAAAAAAGCTAGAGCATCCAGTTTCTGAAACCAAAAATGTTTCCAAAACTGATACAGACACCGATTAAGAAAAAAAAAATACAGCTAATATTACAACAATCACTTAATACACTGAAACTACACTCATCATTCCTCGAAACTGCTTTCGCCTGATTAGACTTTCGCCACAAAAGTCAATTTCGGAAAGTGGACCAAAAATATATCTGAGAGAAGTTGTTTTGTCAAGGTCACAAGGTCTTTCAAGGTTTAATTTCGTTATCTTATTTTTTATGCATCATTATAGAAGTACTCTTTAAAACATCAAACATCAAATAAAATAGTGCGTGTTGTTATAAGGTAAGTGATTAATAACACCTTAGTCCTTACAAACTCTTAACTTTGAAAGGAACAATTATGATTAAGTCTCACACTTAATTCACTCTTAAAATAGTCTTCACACTTCTATTTTGATTTCCACTGAGCATGCTAGTAAAATACAGTGTTTGCAAAACTTAAACATCCGTTGAAGCAAATTGCTACAAAATTATTGAAATATAATTATATATTTATAGAGCTGTATGATTGTATACCCGGTACCTTTTTCGTTAATATGAAACCTTCGAAGAATTTGTTTATGGCCCACGGCTATTTGATTATCATTATCGGATCAAAAGATACCAAATACTATAAGCTACATGTTTTCACGAATATGTTAGTGCGTAAAATTCAAAGAAAAGGGGATGACATCTCAACAATGTCCTACCTCATCGCACGTTGATATTCCCACCAAGTTGAGGGTCTCAAGATAATCCTACATGTTTTAACATAATACGTTTTTTTTTTAAAGATTTCAAATTGTCCATATCGTTAAAATACATGTTGTGTGATATGGTTGTAAGGCGCTTTAAATAATATCGTTACTATGTTCTAATTTAAATATTCATGTGTACGTTTTAGCCTTTAGCACAGCTCACAATTACAGAAACGCATACGTTACAGGTTATTTATAACTATATATTTACTACCAGTATTTTAAGTTTGTTTGTGTAAGAGAGCAAGAATACCACCCAAAAAGCATATAATATATGCCTAAATAACTAGAATTTGGGTTGGTAGACAAACCTTGCATGTAAAAACAAACAACCTGTATACAAAATATCATAATTAAACTAACCTTGTCACTAATTACAGCACATTTACTCCATTTTGTACAACACTAACGGCACGAAGTAAACACGCATAATATCGCTGCTCTTACTATTATTGTTTACACGGAAGAAGGGGAGATTCAGCCATTGTTTGTCCACACGTAAATAATCTAAACACAGAGTGCAAAGCGAGACTGATCATCCAGATCAATAGCAATGAGAGGAGCTCCCGTTTCCATTTTGGTTTCCCGACGACCCAAAGTGAGAAAGGAGATGGGTCTTGGCCTAGGGAAGGGAGGGGAAGGGGTGAATATATAGGGTTGGGGACACCACGAAAATAATTCGCTCAAAAGCAGGGGTCTAAAAAGTTGTTTTGGGTAGGGGGAAAGGGTGTTTTGGTGCACTGCCAGGATCATTTTCTGGGTTTAGCCCAGTTTCGATAAATCCCATTGACTGTCTGGAGTAAGGTGCGATGATCACTCTTAAGGGTCCTTGGTGTTCAATGTTGTAAAAACTACGTGTGTAGAAAATGAGGAATCCATAGCCTACATACGTATGTTTTATTTGATTTGCCTGTTTGAAGCGATTTAATCTCAATCATTTGAACAGGGTAAATACTCGTTTTTGTTTCGGGCCCGTTTAATATAGAATGGCGGATCTGGAATTCGCGGGAATCTATAATTCGCGGACACGTTTTTTTTTGCGAATTACTTGAGACTGTGATCCTGGTTTGACTTGTGTGATAGAAAACTGGTTTCTCAATGTTTTCCTATATATAAGTTGTTTCTAAATATGAATAATTCTCGAGAAACACGTATCCGCGAATTATAGATTCCCGCGAATTCCAGATACACTGGTCTATACCGGTACGAAGGTTGGATAGATGAATTCTTTCATTTATATTAGAAGGTTAGATTGAGTGCAAATATGACAAAATCTATACCTGTGTTTATTTTTAATTTGTATCCTAAATATAAAGCAGTTATTGTATTAAAGTAATGAACTCATTAACAGTTAGCAGTCAACTGATGCCTAACAAACCAACGATTTGCAAACGATGAGTTAATTTGTAATTCATGTTATAGAAAACATCGCACTCACTTTGGCTGGTCATACATTATATGTGTAACTTCGGCCAAAAAAACCTAGGCTTGGCCAAATAAAGTGACGTAATTAATTCGTGTCACCATCGGTCCACAGCAGCTGCCCTTCTCCATCTCGATTAGCATCAAGACTTCTCGCGAATACATTGCATATCATCTGCGAGCAAACCATGTCATGCATGTTTTATGGGAGTCTGAGAAAGAAGGGCTTGATCCTTTGGGAGCCGGGTATCAAACCTAAGGAACATTCCTTGCAAAAAATACATTTGCGGAAGCGAAAACCAAGAATCCAATTATGTAGACATATCAGACCAAATACAATTTCTTCAAACAGAGCCAAAGAGTCATTACAAGACGATATTATGGAGACTTAATCTACACAAATATTCCTTGTGACCATATCGGTAGGCTCTATCTTTGAAAGAATGTGAAGAGGTGAACTTTTGGCTCAAAGATGGTTGGTGATTCTATTTATGGACTTCAAAGAGGCTGTGACATCACTGCCTATCCGATAATGGATATGATGTGTACTATTACATGACATGATTGATGGATCATCTTAATTTACATACTTAGTATACCAATGGCAATCTTTATTTGTAATGCGACTTGTCATTTAACCAAATTATTTTACCAATTTTGAATACGTGTAGCGCTATATATTTAAATGTCTCCCAATGATATGATGAAGACGGACAACATTATCAGTGAAAACGGGTAAGCTGAAACGTCGTCCTTGGACAAATTGAAACTTATAATTGCAAATATTTCACAAGACACCATATTGAAGCAGGTCATCCATGCCATGCGACAGTCGCACCAGTAATTGACTGCGATAAAATGACCAAATAAATTCTAGTTTCCTTGGTTACCACTTGAATATCCCGGTAATGATTCATAGTCCAATAAATAGAGAAACCATTTACTTTGGTGGTCGAATAATTTACATACGTGAAATAGCCTATAGTTATTTTTTCATTTCTACAATACTTTAAGATGTCTACCGTTCTATATTGAACTTAATAAGTATTTGTTAATCAATACGATCCAGTTGCAGTAAAGTTTTTTTATCGAATCGACGAGCCACCAGTTATATGTTTTATATGTAGAAATTCGATATTGATCGCATTTTAAGGAATTAAACTTCCCAGATGTTTTTGTAAGTGTAAACGTGCGTTAAGCTGTAAACAAGTTAACTCAAAACAACTTTAATTGAATCACGTTTGTAAAGGGAAGACTCTTTAAATGTCGCTATTTATTTAGACTGCTTTAATTGCATCCTAGCAATAGAAGGGCTTCTGTGTTTGAAATAGGCTACAGCAAAACCAATACCAGCTATCGATCATCGAATCTATTGGTCAAACTGGGCAGAATCGATGGGCTGTTGAACCACTAGGATGACCTTAACAATCAATATGTACCTCAAAGTTCAAGGACACGATCATCAGTCTTCTAATGTTCCTAGCTCTATAAGGGACTTTCTAACAAAAAAAACCTGCTGAATGCGGAGTTTGTACTTATTTTTCCCTCACCTTAATAATATTTTTCGGAATTATAAATAGTCTGGTTACACTTGTTTGTGTAGTTTTTTGTCACGCTAATCTCGCATTTCTTAAGAATGCAATATTGAATACAATACCTGTATTTCTTTGAATGAATGAAAATTTAGAATTTAATCCCATAATAATGCATTCGTCATTTTTTCTATTATATCCTTCACCTAGCAAAAAAATAGAAAACATCATTATATCTAACCTTGGTAATTTATCCAGTCTTATGATTCGTGGGTGATCACCCTTGCCTGAAATGTTTAATCCTAAGTGAATCGTTTACATGTTCATCCTTATCATGACTTCCCTTTTGCATCATTCGTATTCGTATAAAATTACTAGAAAGGTCCAAAGATGAACGCTTTGCTTGTTTTTATGTTTTACTTTTTATTTAGAATCTTAATCGGATTCAAAGCAAGCTTAAGCCAGCAGTATCATACCAACATATGGGGCCTACATAAATCATGTAAAAGTCATGCTGTATTTCGTACGGTACTTACACGAAACGTTTTTATAGACTTACCACGACTCTATATGTGTTATAAAATAAATGTTATAATATACCTTATTCTTATATTCATAAGAAATGTTTCTTTTTTTACAATTATTTTCCTACTGCCAACCAAAGTTGTCACAGGCACGATACGACACTTGACAACTAGACTCTACCCGACTGCAAATTGCTAGCTCAGCTCTTTTCATTTGCTGCAAAATAAGAAGCCACATTGCTAGACAGCTCATCATTTGGTGAGCAATTATGGCGCACCCTATCTATACGGAATGCCTAGACCATCCGTCAATGTCCGTTGGTGGTCATTATACGATTTAATCTAAGGGAGCCGTGGTGGCCTTTGTGCATTGGTAGTACCGTCATGCTTATAATCACTCGGCCATTTTGTCTGGTTGATTCTGTTATGGAATTTCCTGATGGAATCTTGGCAGTGATTTCATTATGTTTTCTTCGTTCGGTTACTCTCGATGTATGCATTTGTAGAAAACCGGGGTCAGACCGGTTGACTTGGAAGTTCCTTTTTAGACAATGACACATAACTGATAAGGTTTAAGCCAACATATAGGAATCATTTATCTTTTTTTTTCGCCGTGAATATTATGCAGCTTTTTGTAATATAGATATGAAATACATAGATACAGACTGATTATATAAATTAAATCATTGCACTCATTCAATCGTTTACAATTACCCAATATAAACCATTTCTCTGGCAATGTTAATTGTGTGATAATTATATTTTAGGAAACGATGTGAAAAACTACACTCGGCCAGTATTGCCGCTTTTCCACGAAAACCATCCTAGACTAATTTAAAATCAGGGAATACTATACTCTGCAGAATACTTCGTATTTTAGCCTTAACATACATGATGAAGAAGCTGCAGCTTTTTCGTTTATTTTAAATGCATTTATTCAAGCGATTGACGAAAATCTTAAATGCCTAAAACTGTATCAATTAGTATTGAATTGCTGAAAATATCGGTCATTCTAAACATAGGCATCAGAGGTGCAAAGCCCCCAGCCTAGGCAAAACATTCTTTGACACGAATATTTGTCAATAAAATAATGCAGGTCAAAAGAAATATCAAATGACTTTCTGTTGCCCTTACATATTCGTCCACACAACGTAGTACTCACAACGTCACAATATGGGCGTAATCTTTCTTTGCTGTCCAAATGTCCCAATATATCTCAAATTCGTCTAAGTTCCGTACCATGTTATTTCTACATTTTGTGATCGATCAAACTGAAACTACGACGTTGCACATATGCAATATATATTCATTCACTGTATGAAGTTCCAGAACCCTAGGACCGAAACTTCATACCAAAATGCCGCGGACAAAGAGTTGCATAAATATCCCAAAATATCTTAAATTCGTCTAAGTTCAAACCCCCGTAATTTCGACATTTTGTGATCGATCAAACTGAAACCACGACGTTGCACATCTACAATATATAATATTTGCCTGTGTGAAGTTTCAGAACCCTAGGACATAGGCTTCATACCAAAATGCCGCGGACAAAGTGTTGTATAAATATCCAAAAATATCTCAAATTCGTATAAGTTCAAACCCCTCTAATTTCGACCATTTTTAGTCGATCAAACTGAAACCTCGACGTTGCACATCTGCAATATATATTCTTTCACTGTGTGAACTTTCAAACCCCTAGGACAAAGGCTTCATACCATAATGCCGCGGACAAACTACTGCACCTCAAATGTTAACAGACGGACGGACGGACAGACGGACGGACGGAATGGGGGATAGCAATAGCCCTCAGCCAAATTGGTTGGCTGGGGGCTAAAAATAAGCCGTGCGGATATCTTGGTCGTTCAAAAACACGAGCTATGCACATGAAGATGATACAAAGTCTGAAACCAGCTTCTTTTCCTGATTGTTGAGATGAATGAAAGTATACCGAAGATCTCTGGAGAAGGGGGATTTTAATCTTCTCGTATCTGTGCATGATCAACTTGAAGGTGATAGCAAGCGTACTCAAGTAGTAGAAAGTAAGGTCCTCAATGAAAGCCGTACCGGATACCAGTACAGCAGTTTTAATAGTATATATGATATTCAGTATCGGTTGACATTGTCACTTCTCGAGAACATGACCTAAGGTACAAATATGTTTGATCAAGATATGGATAAACATGTATATATTTTAGGTGAACGGCGATCACAGGGATCGGTAGCTGCAACGTACTATTGGTTTTCTCAAACTAAGAGACCCAATAAGCGATATCACAGTTTAGGAATAAACCATCTAATAACTTTTTACAACCTGCTATAGTTGCTTTCATGTATTTTCTATTATCATTATTATAAATCGAGTCCAAGAAAATCGAAGTGGAGTTGCGAAATTGGATTAATGATGATTTATACATGTTTCTGTTATATTATTTGTACATCGGGATTTTTTTAGAGCCAAATTTTAATAGGTTTTATAAGTGTGTTACAATTCATATAATTCCGAAAGTGGTCTTATCTTTTATGGCAAATTCAACTGTTTTTTATGTTTCTTTTTTACATCTTTAATGCTACTTGTCATCTGTATAAAATGAGTTGGATAATTAATTTAAAACTGAATTTGGGACAGCATATCAGCTTTTCAAAGAATTAAAACAAATATTTTTTAAACACTTTTTTTTCACGAAATGAAGAAAGATTACACATTCGATTGATCATACGTTTCACCGTCCGTAGCTACTAACTAATACCTATGACTCAGACCTTAACAAAAATACTAAATTCTAACAAAAACATGAGTCAAGAAGGTTATAAAAACTTTAAGCAACTCCTAAATCGGCGACAGGATTTGATAAATCGTATTTTAAGATTATTACCCATAATACATGTACATGTATATTGTTTTTAATCATGACGTACTGCTGCATACCCGATATCCAAAAAAGCAAATAACTACTACATTATGAATGGGTTCGAACATTTGTACATACAAGGGTACATTCAAGTACAATTATTAACATTCAGTTCACATGTTTAAAATCAATTGTGAAATCACCAAACACATTAATCCTTTAGCTGTCGCACTGTTTTGTTTTTCTTTCGTTTTTCTCACTTGAACAATTACTTTCATTTCTTTTTTTTTTCTGTTTAAATATTTTAATTTAATTTAATCAAATATTTTTATACTAGGTCTACTGCCTAAAACGATGCGACAGCTAGAGATTTGACACAAATAAGGTAAATCAATCATTTGATAAAAAGTGGGAGGGAAAATCATGCATCTAGGCTAGATTGACAAATGTGCAAAAGCAGCTTACATGCGTACAATACATCATCACATTAACACAGGAAAACATTAAATATACATTTCATTAAAACATAATTTGAACACACAATAACGAAAAATGTGTCCAGTCGGAGCACAAACACCCGGGGGAAAAATGGGGGTAGTTGGTATGTGTCGTATGGTGGCAACTCTGTCATGGACATCATAGTCTACGTGAGCATTTTCGAACTTTATGCTACAACTTATTATTAAACTTGAGAAAATGTTGGTTTTTTTTTGTTCAAATTAATACAAACATCTTAGATTTCAAAATGTCAATGTCGAAATAATAGTACATGTATGTTCATAGATATGCGGCCAACAGGGATATTTCGGTGTCAAGCGTGAACACACAGACGACTGTGTGAAATGGACAAAGCAATTGATAAAAGACCAACTTAAGTAAGTCGAGCTTGAAAATATATCTTCAATATTGCGAAACAGATGAGTACATTTAAATTTGATGCTGATATTTCAGAATAATTTGAGCATGCAATAAGGCGAATCTTATATCAATTCTAAATTATGAAAATGTTAAAATAGTTCTGCGACAAAGACATCAGTTAGATGAATTAAGATACTTAATTATAAATTAATTTACAAAAATTTAAAAAGTTAAACACAAATAGTTCATACAATGCTTATCAATTGCTGCAAGGTTATACACACCAACGAGAATGGGAAGAAATTCGTTAGCTTTTTTTTTTTGTTCAACGTTGTAAATATAACGCCAAGTAATAAATTGTTTTGATTTGAAGCTTTTAGGAGTGCGTTGGTGTCGACATAAGATAAGCATTGAATGATTGATAAATCTACTTACTTGAGCTGTAGCTCTCTGTTGAGATGGACTTGCTGTTGTGGCGAGTTCTCTTCGAAGGCGTGAGGTTGAACTTCACTTGCTGAAAATCAAAAATCCTAATATCAATCCACGTATAAACCACGTCCGCTATAAATTGTCATTTATTCAGTCATCCATGCAAAGGCCTACAAAACAAAATGACCCCGAGAAAAACAAAAAAACCTATATCATCACAACCCCCTGTTACCTCATCATCCTTCTCCACCTCCTCCACGCTCTCCGTATCCCCGAACCGCGTTTCATCCATCGCTATTTCCGCCATCCGCTTCTTAAGCGTCACCAAATCCACGTGCTTCTCCCTCTCCGGTCCTTCCCCATCCCCAAACGTCACGTGCCTAGATCCTCTGCGCCTGCGCCGTTTGTTTTTCGCTACCATAATGCCTCCTTCCGGTTCCGTTAAGGTGGCGCTGCCTCGGCGACGGCGGTTGGCGTTCATGTCGCCCGAGTAAGTGATTGAGTGGCGACGGTATTTAGTCTGGTTGAAGGTCTCGCGTTCCTTGTGTGCACCGCCGAAATGCATCGCTTCGATCAGGTAGGACGCCATTTTTTGGTTAATCTATCTTATTTATCCGTTGTCGGGTTTGCTAAATCTATCTTATTTTTAATGTATTTGTGTATGTAATAACTTTTTTAGTCCAACTTTTTCAGAATGCCCAAATGAAAGGATTTATCCGTCGATTCTAGAACTTCAATAGGTTTTTTTTTTCCTTTTAACATAACAGTTTAATACAATGATTTGTCCTTATGTGCCTATTATTGCTGTTGAAAACAATGTATAAATTAGAAAGCTAGTATATTTCTACGAATTTCTTAGCCAAACTGAAGGAAGGTTTGTAATTTACGACAGTCCTTAACAACTCATTAATTATTACTTCGAAATATTTATTGCCTCGACAAAAAAGAATCTAGGTTAAATAACGGAAACTTCAACTTCGCAAGGAAAACACTTTGTTCGGGACGTGACCCTAGCATTTTTATATAAATACTTTTATTGATAAGCCGATTAAATTTCAATTTAGATGCTAATGCAGCGAAATCGAATTAATCAAAGGCATATTGCTCAATTGATTCGTGTCATTTAGGTTACAAAGCTAATGAGTTATCGGTATTGACAAAATGAAGTTTAAGTGCAATATTTGATTCGGATAATCGTCAATAATAAGCATTCGTTAAAAAGACTACCTTGACCAAATTATTTAAATTTCAATCTAGTCATGACATTTCAAAAAGATAGCTTAGGGCCTGGTCATCTTGGAAACGTTTTAGAGTTGTTTAACCACCTTACCATGTATTATTATTGGGAAACTCAAAAACGCACCAAAACGATTGTTTTCTTTTTAAAAGCTCGTCGCGAATTCTGATTTCCTATTTGAACAGTTATACATTGGGGAATAAGGTTTGTTGGGGTAAAATGCTCGGGAAAACTAGAAATGTGTCCGTTGGAGCACGAATGGCCCGCTACTTATAAAGTTGAAGCGCCATTACTGGTGGGCTTTCTAGAAATTTCGCGGTATTAGAGACATCTATCGAGGGCCGTACCGGATGTCGGGTGTGTATACCATCATACTATAAAACGATGAACTATCTATATAAGTTCCGACTCAAAAACGTTGAAG
>LQRL01054378.1:7320-17562 GCA_001703475.1 Hydroides elegans
GGAAGGGTGGGAATTCGAATGTTTAAATTCTAGCGATTCGATTTAAAACTTAATGTTAGATTTGTGTTAAGGGGGTGGGGGAGGGGTCCTTGGATTTGGAAGCACTGAAGATGACAACAAGTAACATGTACATGTACATTGTTAAGCATACGGGGATGGCGTGGGGGTATTGGTAGAGGGTCGGGCTTCGATTGATTATTTATCTAGGGATTTTATTTTCATAATTTTCATGAGGAGGGGAATATGCATGTATGTTAGTGTTAAGAGGGATGGAGGGGGCTGGTTGTTTTACATAGAATTCAGATCGGGAAGCATTGGAGATGGTCACTGTTATACATAATATAGCATATACTTAATGTGTATGATCTAATTCATAGATTGATTCCCTGTTCTTCCACTCGCTTAACGCTTATTGTACGGGAATCTGTGAATTACTATAAAGCAATATAATGTCATCGTTCCACGCTACACATTCCTGATCGTACAGAAAAGGCTGATGTCTAACTGCATTTCATTTGTATAATTTTGGCATGTATATATTCGTAATGCTGCTATCATTGTATCTTCTATATTTTTCTATTAGTTACCATATACGTTATTTACGCAATTCGGTTATTTCATAGAACTGTAACATGATTAAAAGGAAATGATATATTGTTTGATGCATTGATTCAATTTGATTAACAAACGTTTACAAAAAATTTGCAAAATAGATTTAGAAAATTGGGGAATTAAAATATTTGTTTCATATGTTCATATTATTTATTTTTGAATTCATATTTTGGCAAAAACTGGAGAAAGTTAGACTTTGGATTTTGTTGAAATGAATTAATTTGATTTCTTATGATTTTGTTTTTGGACATTTTACAGGTGGTACAGGTAAATTATGTATTCATTTTGAAAAAGCTATACCGCGCATATCTTGAGCATTTTGTTCCGAGCTTTTTGTATTTTTAATTAGCCGCTTTGAAATAAAAAAAAACAAAGAAGAGGGAACACAAAATATATGTTGTGCTCTCTTTTTTTGTGGGCTACTTAGTGCATTACACTATATATCCGAATTGCACTCGAATTTTGTACATGAGTTTATCGTGCATTTACGCGCGCGAAGTGTTTGATAATCGAGAATACTTTAGGTATCCAGAGCCACTAAAATGCATCCAATACATTGCCATACCATCCCTAGAAGAAATTATTATGCGTTCAATGGTTGTAAGCATATTATGTCCAAGATTCAAAGCACCTAACAGATGCATTTTACACTATTTATCTTGAACGATTCGCAAAGAATATTCAAACATTATGATTGAAATTTGATTCCATGAGTTCGTTCACGATCTTGTTGGTTTGAAATTAAGGCAGTTTGATTATCCTATATAAACAGCGATATGAAAGATGTCATTAGTAGCATAACTTAAGGAAGGTACACTTACATAACGCTATAAGTTAAGAGTTAAAAATGGGTTATCTAAGAAGCCACGATATTCTCTACCCCTTTGTTGTATCGCTTCAATAGTAATCATTATCATGACTTAGTAGGATACAATGTTTTTGTATTTTTGTTCGCAATGACTATTAAAACAGCAAAATAGAACACTACCGTACCTATACACTGAATGTGTGTTCTATTAATATAAACATGTTGTTGATACATACAAACATCTTAATTTGCATTGAAAAGTCCTCTTTTTCTACACATCACAATTCACAGTCCTAATACTAATTTTCAACGAATCCAAATATAAACAAAATGATATGTACGCATTGACTTATTGTAAAATCTGTAATTGTTTATAAGCTGTAAATAATGCTGATTAAAAATCGAATGCCTCTTTCATTCTTCTCCGCTTAACAGGCATGTTTCTATCAAGCATGGTTAAAAATCACATTCATAAATCATAGGGCTTGTTCACACGGGAAGCGACACGCGACAATATACTTATTTGTTCTTTATAAAACAGGCGATGCTCTGTCGCTAGTTTTATAAAGAACAAATAAGTATATTGTCGCGTGTCGCTTCCGGTGTGAACAGGCCCATAGTGCTTTTCATAAACCACGGCTCGCTCAACCGACAGTGGGTTGTGGTCTTATTTAAGCGTTATTTAAACGTTAAATATTCTATTTTGTTTGATTATCAAAACTATTACAATTGCAAAAATGGTAGGTATTATTCTTTTTTTGTTCCCGCATTCCAAATTATGACTAGCATATAAATAGAATTGTTTTATTCAGTCTTTGTTCCATTTCTATGCATAAAATATTCCCTTCAAGAATGCTCGATGCATCTCGATCTCGCTCTGCGACCATTTAACATGGGAAAGCCTATTAATTAAGAAAAACAAAAAAGAAAGCTTAAATATCATCATTTTTTTCACTTTTTCACGGTTTGTCCCTACAATAGTAAACGGGCATTCTTACTTTAGTTTGCTTAACTGACTCGAACCCCTAATTACCAAACATTATCATTTTATACTACAGTAACTGCAAATATGCTTTACACCTTCAAACGGCAAAAACTTCTATTGAGAAGATAAATATGTGTATAATTAGACCCCATTCATAAATAAAATGCATCCGGCTTATATCAAATAAGCATTTATCCGATCGAACAAAATATTCGTCGATATCATGTAAACGTCTTTATAACAATACACTACAGTAGGTTTGAAATTAAAGCGCACGGCTTATTTACGATTACTAAAAAAGATAGATTCCCTTTTATAATAATAATAATTGAACTTAATAAACATAACCAAGTTGCAACTACACTCTAAATTGCAAGAATCTAGTCCGTTTCTAGAGCGTGTCGATCGATAAATGATCTTGTCAGAAAGGAGTTTCTTTTAGTTCCCCTTTTGAAAAGATAGACTCAAATGTATGAATGATCGTGCAGATCGAATCTATGCGAAACTTATAAGGTGATGCAAAGCATTGATACAAACATATGACTTTGTATAATCATTAAAATCGCATTCTTTTTATTGTTCTTTTCGTCGTTCACATAGGATGCAATGATCAGAAATACTTTTTATGAGTGACAAACTATGAGAAAATGACCATTTCAAACTCAATCATTGACTGTTTCAACATTTATCAAAAATAACAATAATTATTATACATATTTCAGAACCGATTGAATTCGAAGACACGCCAACATACCTGCAGCAAATGGCCGGAGTCGGGAGTCCGTTGCTCGAATGCCAAGCATCCGGTCAGCCACAGCCCACCATATCATGGCGATTTAATCGAAGGAAAATACCAAAAAGAGGTAAGATTGCGGTTGAATTTCGGGTAATAATTATCATTTGCGATAACGGCAATGAGTTTGTTTATCTGAATTACTTTTGTCGCTCGACAGAATGATGGAATAGTTTGAGTATTTTGTTTGCCAAGAAGGAGACATGAAATACCATAACGAGATAAACATTAAAGTTAAAGCAAGCAAGCCAAATGTTTCACATCACACTATATTTTGCTCGTTCTCGTTGCTTAGTTTCCTCTCTATAAATATAATTCCTTTATCATAACTCATTCAATTAATCTCCCAAACACAGAGGGCGACATAAAATACCGCTACGAGACGGGCGGTCTTCGCATCTTCAACATCAACGCGTCTGACAACGGCACCTACGAGTGTCGCGCTGAGGTGCCCGATCAGGCCAACTTCAAAGTGCGATCCATATTCTTAGAAGTCAGATGTAAGTATACAAACAACCCCAGCAAAGAAGCAAACAACTCTTGATATGACCCGTGTTTGGCATTGTGGGGCGGGCATGCACTTGAGGAAATTCTGCAATCTAACCTATATGTTTTAATTGAATCTTCAAAGATTAATTTGGTTCATATTTGAACTATTATCATATTTCTGTTCGATCTTAAAATTTGAAGCCTGCTTAATATGACATATATTCATATTCATACTTATAGTTGTTATATTCTATTACTAGAATGTACTATCGCATAATGCAAAGGGGGTTTATTTCAAATAAACAAAAATATATTTTGCAATCGCATCATATTTGAAATAAATGACATGAAATATCCAGAGAAGAAATTATCATATATTCCTAATTAATTGATATTAATTTACATAAATTTCTTTATCAATAAAAAGCTTATCTAACAATTTGAGACAGACGTATACTTTAATTATATCTTGCTGTATATACTATATATATATTTTTTCAATTTCGATAAAAATGATAACGATTTCATTTTAATTTTTACTTGAATTGCACCTTAGATTGCATTACATTGCCAACGCACTGCTATGTCACCTGTCATTTGTGACGTAACATTTTAACTGTTACCTTCGGAATTTATGACGCAATAATATGTTTGTTCGAAATAAATAAATAAAAAAAAACGTTAACGCTGTTACCAACGAAGTTATATTCATTGTTATAATGTCTTTACCATATTTTTTAGCACTTAAATACCTAATTATTTTATGTAACATTGTTGATATATTTTTAACCTTTATAGCGTGATAAATGTATTGCTTTTTAAATAATAAAGCGTCGAAAGCTGTAACAAACGATTTTGTTTTTACTTTTTTTTGTATTATCATGTTTATTTCCTTAACATTTTTCAATAATATAATAGGTGTTTTTTTCTATTTGAAACAATTTTAAAAGTAAAAAGGTATATTGCTCAAGAAAAAAATGATGGTGAAGCGCGATGTCGAACGGTATAATTCATTTTCTTTATGTGACATATACTCCGTTATCTTATATTTTTCTGTAAAATTATTGATATATTTATATTTTGAGATGCTTAATCTTTATATTACTGGTTGGAAGATTAGTATCGCGAAAATTATGAGATGATTTAAATCATTGGGTTACTGTCGAAAAAAAGCTCCCCATGATCCGCCATTTTGTTGATTTTAGCCCATACTGAAGTATTATTCATGTCACATGATCAACATAAAAATTGTGTTTTTTAATAGTGATAAAAAAAGAAACAATATATTGCGCAAAACATGCCTGTTGTATAATGCAAAGGGGAGCTCCGCTCCCCTTTGCGATTATTTAACGATATCATTATTTTTCTATTTTCGTAATTTATTATCTATACTTTCATGTAGATCCGCCCATCATCGAGCGCGGTCCTCAAGACGCAGAAGTCATAGAGGGTGATGACGTCACGCTTTTGTGCGAGGCCCACGGGAATCCGGAGCCAACATACCAGTGGTTATTTGTAAGTTATCTGTGATGATTTTACTTTTTGTAGAAGCTCTGCTGTATCTATAACTGCTAATTCGCTTGAATGAACGCATTATTAAATGACTCATCGTAAGATCGATGACATGACCGATGATAAAGTTCAGTATTTGTGTCTTCATTCCTATCGTTACGATTTCTAAGTAAGATATATTTTTTTCGAACACATCATTGTTTGACATGAACAGTCTCAATCCAGTATTCAAATATACTCAAATACTTTTTGCGTATAACTTTTGCTTTAAGTATCCATTCTTAAATATACAATGGCTATTTCAAATGAACTAAAAAAAGAAGATTGTTTTAGCACCTTTCAATTACATATGTTGGCGACTCATTTTTATTATTGATTTTGATATTTATTTTATATAGCAACATTAAGGTGCTTGAAACTTTACATTTGAAAAATATTCTATTTTAGCGCCAAAAAGTGGCCGAACATGCCCACATCAACGTTCCACTTCCTGATTCAAACACGCCCACATACACATTGAGGAACATCGAGAAATCGAAGGAAGGACAGTATATCTGTTCCGTGAGGAACGACCTTGGGTCGCCGGAAGCGACGGCTGATATCACTGTGCTAGGTGTGTGGAATGTTTTTATTATATAAATGAATAAATAAGATTTATTTTTGTTTCATTAGCAACGGGCAGGTTAAGTGACGTTACAATTTAAGAACATGATAAAGTTTTATATACTATAAATACTTGGTTATGTATATATCGATCTATGTAAGCAATCAATGTATGGATTTGACGGTGCACAGGATGAACACACTCGGCTTAACATTTTAATTGCACATCATTCCTAAAACAGGTTGATAAATCCCAGGGGCTAGCATGTTTGACATGAATCTAAGGGCATGAATGGATTCGATCGATTCGAGTCATGTTTTCTTGGTGCCCCACGATTCGATGTTTTGTTATCGAACATCTTATTAGTGAATTTACGCACAGTGCGTTTAAAGAATAAATTCCATTTTGTATTAAAAAATTGTTGTCGTATTGGGTATTCGGTTTAGAAAAAAATACCAGGGGTATATGTTATAAGTTGATTGGAAACTCTATGGATTTTTTCGATAAAAAAAATCCTGATTAATTTTCAAAAAGCAAGATTATATCATCTTTACAGTGCCGCCAGAAATAATACCACTTCCCAATAAGAACCCGACGGAAGGACAGACCCTGATTCTGCCGTGTGAGGCCACAGGGGTGCCGACACCAGAAATCACGTGGCTGAAGGAAGGAAGCAAACGCGAGTACGATCATAATGTCCAGCCGGTGAGTTTGTTTCGCGTTAAATGCTAATGACAATACCTTTGAACATTGATAGAAACACTAAATGCTGATTCGTTATGTGAGGAAATCAAAACTTGAAAACTTACAATGTATCATTACTTAACATAATTAAAGTTCAAACGTCATTATCTGTCTAATGGTGCGTTCAGCGTGACATTGCGTCTGCGTCTGTGGAATTTGAATTGGTATAAAACATAGTAATCCCTGTGGAATTAATACCACTGGGTTTACTATGTTTTATAACAATTAAAATTCCGCAAACGCTGAAACAAAGAGCCGATGAACACACCATGATATGTTTTTTTTTTTAAATATTTTTTGTTAGATATAAAACATTCGCAAATCACAATTCAAATGTATATCAATACTTTATCATATAAATCATAAATATCAAACGATGCTCCCATTTAAATTGATAAAAATAGCAGTTAATAAAAAGGTAACTACATGTACATGTTTTTGGTTGTATATGATAATTTCTTTTTCTCCAGAGCGATCCGAATATCCGCATCTCAAGCGCTGGAGCTGGCTTTAGCAAGTTGACCCTCACAGAAGCGGATCGTACCTATACTGGACAATACACGTGTATTGCCAGAAACAGAGCGGGACAAGATAGGACCACGTCTATTGTCACTATAGAATGTAAGTTTATATATATTTATATCCTGTTTCTATTCATTGCGATTAAAACCTCCTTGTCAAAGATAACCATGAAAACACCATATAACAAACAGTTAAAAGAAGCATGTTTATAAACGGACATAACACGATTTCTGTTTACTTGCTATTTGTTCTATATCGTAAGGAATTCTTCTCAGTGAAAATAATAAGTTTGAATCAGGATAAACGATTATTTATATACAGGCTATATTTGAATAAAAATGTTCAACCACCAAAGCCTTATATGACTTGTTTCCTTCGGGTGCACAGACCAACCAACGGCCAACGTCTCCACCCCCGAACAACTAGGTTGGACAGGCCAATCTCGTGAGTTCACGTGCAGTTCGCGTGGTTTGCCGATACCGTCGATCAGTTGGGTCAAAGGAGGCACGACGCTGTTCAATAGCAGCGTCTATAGTATTGTGACCATCAATGGATCGGATGGCACCGATGTGACCAGTGTGCTCAGGGTAAATTTGTCTTATAGTTTTATGTATATACCATATATTTGGTAAAAGTCAGTTATTTAAATAACTCCATCACCGAATCAGAGTGGGGATGTGGTCGAAATATTTTTTAAAAGTGTTAATATAAATTTATCATACAAACTGCATAATTGTTCCAACCAAGTTCTGAGCTTGATTCATATTGATGAATATTAATGTATATTTCATATGGTTTGATTGCATTCCAGGTGAACATAGGCGACGCCAAGGCAGTTTATGGAGAATACAAATGTGTCGGCAAAAACAAACACGGTTTTGCCCAAAGAACACTCAATTTGATTCAAGCTAGTGAGTAAAAGTTTCATATTTCATTTACTTTTCCAATGGTAGTTATGAGGCACTGTTTTAACCGGATCTCATGAACTTGGTCTGCATTAATGATCATAAGATGATACTTCGTGATAAAACATTTGATGTTTTTGCTTAATCGCTGTATCTCATTGTTATACGAAATGTGTCAAGAATTACCGACAATACAAGATATACATTCTAATAATGGTTGAAAAGCGAATGGTAGCATTATTAAGCAACTTCCATGAATCAATTTTTCTATTTTATTGCAGCACCCCCTTCCAAGCCCCACAACATGACCGTCTTGGAGACCCACGCCGAGTACGTTGTGATTGGCTATTCCCCGGATGGATCCGGACAACGACCTCCCGTGACATCCAGACTTCCTATCACCCAATGGGACGTCGAGCTGTATCCCGATACGGATCAAGAGAATGTCACTGAAGTCACGTTTGACGGATCAGGTAATAGGGAGATGCCATTTATTGTCGAGGTGTTTCATTTATGATAGTTTGGTATAAGTTTAAGGTGTTTGATGGTGAATGTCATGCCGTTTCATTTGCGACACACACTTGGCTCGAAGTTTGACTTCCATTGTTTAGTTTCGGATTTTTGTCATGAAAATAGCCGAATAGGCCAGATATTGAAATAGACGACTTACATGAGTTAGAACAAATCGATATAACATTTGTTTCTGTAATAACGCTGGCATAATGTTTAAAACAATCGTAAAATTTGATCGTGAATAGTTTGGAACCGCCCTTCTTTTATAAACACATCTAAAACGACACTGTTTCGTTTATGCTGTTGATATATTAAACATTTGATTTATTTTATTATTTGAAGAAGAAAAATTTGAGCTGCGCAACCTCTCAGCGGGTCAGTTATATCACGTGGCCATAACGGCAGGAAATGCGGTTGGGTTCGGGGAGGCACTCAAGTTCGCTTTCAGGACAGCATCAGAACATCCGAATCCTCAACAGTCAGGTAAGAGGATGAAAATGTACAATTCATTTATATATATTCACAGCGAAGCGCAAATTACATAGATGTGAATCATGTGATGATATGGTGGTTGATGCGAATGTTGCAATTAAAACAAGAACTAGTCTCAATGTGGAATTATCAACAGAAACACGGTTTTTGCTTGAATTATTGGACAAAAATAAAGGTGTTTCCAAAATAAACTTTCAGGCATAGTCTATTTTATTTAGATACACAATAATTATGTGTAACACTACTTACTGATGTCAAAAAGAGCAGAAATTACTAGACCATGTGTTATTTTCTTAACGTTTTAGAAAAAAAAAACAGTTTCTAAAAACATATTTTTGTATTTTATCGTTTGGTGTTATTTTGTTATACATTTAATTATCTTGTCTAATCCGCCTTACCAAACATATATCATCCTTTTCCTTTTACCATAGATATCCCGATGCCCGGCGGTCCCGGCATCCACAACACGTACATGGGTGAACACGTGGGCAACAACAACAACGGCGTCAAAATCAATAAACCGTCGATCAACGCGAAACGCGAAGAGGACGTCGTTCAAGCGCAAGTGCAACTCGTCAATATCGTCGGAATAGTCGTGGGAATCATCGTTATATTTTTATTGATTATATTCATATTAGTTGTCATACGGCGCCGCTATCGCAAAAACAGCGATATTCCGATGCGTCACGTGGTCGATTATGGAGGAACGCAAACGGTTCACGTGACTTCCGGTGAAGACCCGGATGACATGAAGCTGAATATTATAACGCATGAATCGTATAACGAAAGCGGTAAAGCGACCGGAACGCTGGTGCGATCGCCGCTCGATGTGCGTCGCGCGAACGGCGGGACGGGCACGTTGCCGCGCAAGCATAATCGCAAAGCGAGCGAAACGACAATGATACAGACGCCCGACGGCGGTCGCGGCGCGGAGCAAGCCAAGTCGTGGGAAGATACGCTGCAGCGAGCGCGTCATCATTTGTCCGATGAGGATTTTGGGGAGGGCGAGGTGGTTTACTATAATGACATGACATTGCGTAGTAATCCCATGGCAAATGCTGTTAACCCATTGTTAAATAATAACCCCATGGTGAACAGTGTGCACTCAGCCGTAAGCGAAACTGAGTGGCCACCCCCGCCCTCGCCCGATACGTGTACCCTGTCCCGTAGCGGGTACCATCCCCACCACACCCAACCCGTGGATACCCATCCCGCGTACCCACCACCCGCCCCTGAGACACACCATTCCCTAACTCGCAGTGG
>LQRL01054382.1:0-13578 GCA_001703475.1 Hydroides elegans
ATACACACCCGACATCCGGTTCGGCGCTCGATAAATGTCTCGAATACCGCGAAATTTCTCGAAAGCCAACCCGTCATGGCGCTTCATTTTTTTTGAGTCGAAACTTATATAGATGGTTCATCGTTGTATAGTATGATGGTATAAACAATCGACATCCGGTTCGGCGCTCGATAAATGTCTCGAATATCGCGAAATTTCTCGAAAGCCAAACTGTAACGCCGCGTCAACGTTTTTGATTCGGAACTTTTATAGATAGTTCATCGTTTTAAAGTATGATGGTATACACACCCGACATCCGGTTCGGCCCTCGATAAATGTCTCGAATACCGCGAAATTTCTAGAAAGCCAACCCGTAATGGCGCTTCAACTTTATAAGTAGCGGGCCATTCGTGCTCCAACGGACACATTTCTAGTTAATTGTTGTGAGGAAATTATTCTTCGAAGTGTTGTAAGTTTTGATTCGTGTGATTACTTCTTCAATTTTGAATGTTTTCAGATACAATGCTTTACTATTATTTATATATTTTATTTTAAAACATTTAAGCTAGTATTTTTAAAATAATTACCCCACTTTGCTCCGAGTGGTACCTTCTTATTTTGTGTTTAAAATGAATTTTTGAAGTGATTGGCACAACATGTTTTTGTGCGTTAGTAGACAGCAATGTTGTCTTCATAAATTCGTAGCTTTATCGCTGCACCTTCGAAGTATGAGAGCCAATCTTCCTTCCCTTTCATATGCTAAAAAACCCTAAAAACGGGTGCTTCCATTGAGGTTATTCAAAAATGCAAGTATTGATATCACTCAAACCTTTGCCCGATACGTAAGGTCGATCCTATTTTTACCTTCACAAAAAAAGGAACTTGTTCCTGAAAGACAAAATTACCATTCAAACCAAGCCCATACTCCCATATAGCATAACCGCCTTTGGCTCTCTCATCCAACTTGTGCACCGTGTGTCCCTCTCTAGTGCCCGGCGCCCCTCCGGCCAACATCGAAGCCGAGGCCATCGACTCGGAAACCCTTCGCGTCACGTGGCAAGAACCGCCCTCCGACCAGCAAAACGGCGCCATCATGGGCTACCGAGTGATGTACGCCCGCGCCGACTCCAACATGGGCCGAGACGGAGCCGAGATCATCGATATTCAGCCGCCCACCCGCAGACACGTGGAGATCGAGAATCTGGAGAAATACACGCGCTATAATATCTGGGTGGTGGCGTACACAAGGAAAGGAGATGGACCGTCGTCGCCGCCTATTGAGGCCAGGACGAACGAAGATGGTAAGGATCTATATGGGAGAGTGTGTATCCTCCTCAATATTACCACATCCTTCTCTTCTGTGCTTATACTAGTCTGTGTTGCCCTTTCGGTGGAGGCGGGACATTGTGGTCTCGAATGTGCTTGTCTCACTAACTGTATACTATTCGTGGCTCATGGGTGTTGATTATCTCACTAGGTTGGTGGTGGTCGAATGTCTTCCTCAGTGTAATCTTTGTTAATATTGATATACATTATTTGCACTATATATATTTCGCATTCAACGTGCCTAACGATTAGGGTTGTTTATATGGAATAGATTCTCGGGAAAATAGCTTTAACCATCAAGATAACACGCCTTGTCGCTCTAAGGCAAGAAGCGAATTGCATTGCTTCTGAATATTAAAGAGTACAAAGAACAATCAGGAATAAAATTGCTCATCTCTGTCTCTTCGTTTGCTGTTTAATATTTTAAATCAATAATAAACCTATTTGTGTTGTAATATATGTGTTTCGATTTGATTTAGGTTACGATTCGCTTCTTTTATTTTAACGTTTTGCATGCTAATTTTGATGCTTTTAGTTGTAACTGACGAACTTTTTTCCTTTTATAACAAAAATCATCTTTCACTTTCTTTTTGTATTGTTACTAAGTGTAATGAATCCGATCAAACAAAAGATGAGTGAAATGTTTTGATATTGATAAAATCAAAGCAATCTCTGGAAAAAAAATAGCTCTTTCTTATGTCTGATATTTACATATAAAGGTCGTTGTCTAAATAAGGTACGGCCCAATATTGTTAATGAATTTTTCATGCGCTAACTAGATGTAAGGAAACATATAAATGGAATTTCTATCGCATTCTAACCTTTCTTCTGTCGCATGCTTTACAACGCATGATACAAATAATGCATGAATTCTTCATTTAATGCAAAAATATATCAGTTCCTTTGTGATGTGATTTCGAATCGTATCAATTGACCTATTTTATCTTAAAGAAAAAGAAAAGAAAATGCAGTTGATCATAAATAAATTATTCGAATATATTCTTATGGTTATACGATGGCTATTTATATTGTATATGGTCTGTTTAAGAAAAAAAAAACATTTGTGATAATATAAATATATATAAAAATAACGATTTCATAATCTTTAGTTGAAGAATGACTTATTTAGTCTTTGGTCTATTTTCGTTCATTTAGTTAGTCCGACCTTTAAAAATCCATTGTTTTTTTTTTTTCACACAACTCCATTTTCTCAATTCAGTTCCTGGCGCGCCCGTTCGCGTGCGCGTTGATGCAGTGAATGCAACCGCCATCCGCGTCATGTGGAACCCGCCAAGCATCGAGGAACAGAATGGCATCATCAGAGGATATCAGATCACATTCGTCAAGGTAACCGTCTTTTCCAGCTTTATTTTATAAATAAAACATACATCGTATGGTTTGATTAAAGCATTGCGAATCTCAAATCACATTAACCATTATGCAAGTTATCTATATTGGCTAAAAGTTCGTTGAGACTTTAATAAAAAATCATTAAGAATAAGTTGAAATGTTGTTTATTGTCACTTCAAGACTGTATTCATTTGTATCAATCTTTCAACAACGATTTGATTATAACACAAAATAAACTTCTTCATATTTTTATCTTTTTCCTTTCCCCAACAGCTCTCCAACGGTAACCCGGCCGGTCGGCGCGAAACTCGCGAAATCCCGAGCGGCGACCTGCGACAAGCGGTCATCGACGGCCTCGAGCCCAGTACCGAATACCAGTTCAGCGTCTATGCGTATACGCGGGCGGGTGATGGGGAGAGGAGCAAGCCAAGGAGCACAACTACAAAGGGCGCAAGTAAGTGTTGGTGTAAACAGGGGAGGTGTTAGGGATAATTTGAAAAAAAAATAGGAATTTATATAATCTTAATCATGATCTATGTAGAAGAAGTTTCTTATTGGAATATTACTTGTTAACGAACTCATTAGTCCCCCGCCCGCCGCGTGGCGCGGTAGCGGGGGACTATTGGATCCGGGTCCGTCCGTCCGTCTGACTGTCAGTTGTGCACCTGGGTATCGGTTATGTCGTGCGACCAAAATTGGGGTCGTACGACTTGGTCAAAATTGAGGAATTTCAACACAATGAAACCAATACCCAGGTACTTAACTAAGATGATTGACTCTCTACAAGCTATGAAAAGGCCTTCGAATGAAATGGTCGGGTATGTTTCGTTATAAGCCAAGGAACTCGGTCGTGCGACTTAAAATCCCGTTGCACGGATTTGGACGGCGGGGGCCTTAGTCAGTTTCACTGACCCTACTTGTTTTCAATTAAATCATATACCCGTGACATCCCATATTCAATGAGAGTAAAAACTCAACTGAATACACAGCCCTTAGCCACTTATTTCATTACCACAACCACCTAGTAAATTGCCCTTAGAATCCTAGTTTCCGCATCTATTTCACTTAGCCCCCTCAATGCCAACGGGCTTCAGCGTCACCCTCCTTGACGAGGACCACCCTTCGGCCGAGGTGCGATGGGCGGCCCCTCGCGAGACGCACGGCACCCTTTTGGGCTACAAACTCGTCTACTCGGTGCCTGAACACCCGGACATTGAGACCATCGACCATCGCTATGACCCCAATACGTATAGCCACCGGACGGGCACTCTGGGTGAGACATTTAGGGGTGTTTATGTTTGTGGTCAGTTGATATATGTGTAAGGGAAAGAGGGATGAAGATATAGCAAAATGCTTCATATATAGATTTTGACAAGATATGTTCTTAAGATGAATACTGTAATCAATTTCCTGTATTAAAGATATAAAACTGTTACATTATCGTCTGGGTTTGAGAATTTCCATAATTAATTGATGAATAAAATACTTTGTTATATATAGCTGACTGCCTATGTACATATATGTTTTTTTTCGTATCATAATCATGATGCTCCTGTTTTGATTTCAGAACGCGGGGTTACCTACGAGTTCCGACTCGCCGCTGAAAATAGTGAAGATTTCGGTATTTCCGCGGTCAAAACGCTCAAAACACCGGACGGAAGTGAGTTCACTGCCCTCTCTGAAATCTCGCACCCTCCCGAGAGAGAACATATGCGAGAAAAACCAACGTGCACATTAAGCCATCTGTGTTCGTCCATTGTCAATGTCCTTGTTTCCGTTCAACGTTTTAGATTATATTTTATACGTCAAGTTACGTTTGATTACGTCTACAATTAGTAGGCGCCACGTATAGTACGCCTTTGTTCGTCTTTTTATGTTTTGAAAACAATGTACATGCATGCTGTTCTTTAGTTTGTTTAGATGTAGTTGTGCTTATTATGTTTCCGTATTAGACACAATTATGCATTAACTTGTTCTCTGATTAAAGAACTTGTTAAAATAAATTAGAATCCTCTAGCCTCATGGCAAATTAGAATCCTGTAGCAGAAGGTAATGATAATGATAAATGAATACCTGCTACAGTGAAGAATATAAATAAGCACTTAAGTAATCAAATAAGATATATTTTTCGATCGAATATCAAAAGATGGTTGTATGTAATATTTGAACAACCATCCCTGAAGTGCTCTGTTGTAATATTTAGCGAAATATATTTATTACAATCTATTTAGTTGCACTTCAGGACTTATACATAAGTTATGTTGTCATGAGGAATATACAAAAGTTTCTTGGTTTCTATCCCTTCATAGAAAGATTGCTAGTATCTTCACTTCTATTTGTTTTTCATTTCCCATCTCTTGAATGTCAATCCCTTTTAGATATCAATACCAACTATTTTATTCTCATCATCCTTATGTCTTTTTCTTTCATACTCAGCAATCATTTTATGAAACAACACACAACCCCCAACAAAAACCAAGAAACGCCCCCCGTTATAACGTACAAAAATAACATTTTCTTTTCTTATCCCCCCTCATTTCTCGACGCTCAGCCCCGAACGGCGCGCCCGAGAACTTTACAGGCATCGGCATGTCGGCCAACACCATCGAGCTACAGTGGCGCCCTCCCGTGAGAGCCATGCGCAACGGCGACATCCTCGTCTACGAAATCAGATACCAAAAAGTGGGATCCAGTCGCGATATCTTCATCAATGAGACGGGCCTGTCGCATGCGTTCCAGGATCTCGAGAAGGACACGGATTATCTGTTTGATATAAGGGCCTATACGACCAAAGGAGCGGGGCCCTGGAGTATCAAGGTGCCGGTGCACACGTATGGGCGAGGTAAATAGGTGCCCTCATTTACAGTGCTGGATAAATGCATGCAAATTAATGTGTATATGAATATTAGGTTCTATCGATACACCTTCTTGTCCATAACACACGATAGTATGTCGATGTGGCGTTCGGTCCTTTATTAACCCATCGCTTTTTGTGATTACGTAACGTGTATGTTAATCATAAGAAATGCCTTGAAAATTAGAAAAGAAAATAATGCATCAAGCAGAAAAAAAAAACAGATTATAACTATTCGCCGTGTGATTATGCATGTTGTATCGTTTTGTGTGCTCTGAAAGAAACTTTAAATTAGTTTTTAATTCTATAGACATGGCCGCTCCGACCAATGTGCGTCTGACTTGGGTATCGGCTAACTCAGTTGAGGTCACATGGAATCCACCCCGGTTCACACAGAACATCAATGGCTACCGAATCTACTATAGGTTTGTACATGTATTTTATATGCCTTATTACGTTTAAGTAGAAAGATGAATCATCATTTATAGGGCATAGGGATATATCTAGAACTTCAATAATTGCATCCTTGTTGTCAATCCGATAACTCGCCATAGATGGATATTGAATAAAAATTATTTCGTAGGTTTAAGATTGCTATGCCACATTAAGCCCAACATGCTCGATACCCATATGAATTCTAAAGCCACCATCTTTTACATCCACCCAACCATAACATTTTTCCATTTGAACAGCATGTGCGTCAAATATTTGCTTTTCACCTTTTTCCACAGCATGTACAGTAGCAACCCGATCGACAAGTGGCGTTACCAGGAGATCGGTCCTTACCAGTCCCACACCCTGGATGAACTCGATTCACGCACCATGTATGCGGTCAAAGTGCAAGCGAAGATGCTCAATGGCGGATATGGCAACGTGTCCGATGTTGCCGTGACGCCCAGTAGGAAGCCAGGTGCGTAGTAGGGAGAGTGTGTTGGTGGTTGGAGCTGGTAGGGGATTAAGGGGAATTTCATTAGACTTCCATTTGTTAAACCTCTTTTGAATTATCTGTTGTGAAAACAAAAGTTTAATACTGGTTACTGTTCCATTATCTTGGATAGAAATAATGCTTTAAAACACGATGTTGAGCATCAATTAAGAAATATTTCATTTGGACGAAATACTCACGACCATAAAGAAACAGATATGTGTTGCATTGCTATACTACCCAATACATATAGGTGGAGGCACGAACGACCCTCCTCCAGAGCTGCGGCGGTTTCGAGCCATTGTGAAGTCGCCATACTCAGTGGAACTTCGTTGGAACTTCGTCCCCGACATCCCGCCGTTTAGTTTTAAGGTGGTCTTCAATACATGTCGAGCATAATATGGAGCCCTGGTGCATTATACTTACTGAGAAAGAATCGCGTTGTCATCTACTAATGAGTGATGGTCACGTGTTTTTTTCTACCCGTTGCGATACCGTTTTGCTTATGATTTACATATATATGAAATGTAACCTCGAATGAACATGCGAAAAAAATGAAACTATGATACCACATTTTACTTATGTTTGTCTATTTTCATAATATTACTTCATATATATGTTAAACGATTATTCTCTAAACCCGACACAAGCAAAAGTTAATTCACCTTCCATTTTTGTCGCATTCCTGTCGGGATTTTAAATCCACCATACATTGTCGACATGTACGATATTGCATGGATAAAGGATAATATTTTCGCCCCTGCATGGCGTGGAATATTTATCTAGAAAACTTAGATTTCTAATTTATTAAATAGGGCGAAATTCAAAATTGAGATTGGTTGATGGAATGCGTTACACGATTTTACTAAATGCTTCGTAGTTGTTATAATTGTCCCGTTTTGTTTTTTCTCTAGATTGCAAGACATCTAACAATGCACCGACTTAATCGATTTTATTGTATCCATGTCATAACAAAATATAAAAAGATCGATTTCTCGATATATGAACTAGATTCAAGCAATCATGCTCTAAAAAATCATATAGGAAATATTTGAAATTTTATTAGCTTCAGTCAAACTGAAATATGTATCGATGCAATCGGGAAGATTTATATTTTGGTAATGCTGTTCTGCATTTTAAACATTTCAGATGATTTACCTTTATATATCCGTAACAGATTTCATAAAAACAGGCACCTATGCATGTGTTTGGACTTTTAAAATGTTATCTACATTTATGCATTTAATGTTGAGTGACAAAACTAAAATATTGACTCTGTTTTAAAGGCATGTGTTTGAGTTTGAAACTAGTAGGAACATTTATATTCGTATTTGATCGTATTTAAAACGCTGTTCAATGGTTAAACGAAAGTTTCATCATCAACCACATGTCCTTTATCGGAATTTATCATAAACCTTTAAAGAACACACATCTTTTGCACCTCTGTTTTCTGATGAACACCTTACAGTTTCAGCAAATATTATCTCTAAGGCACAAAGTGTATCGTATTGCTGTCCTTTCTCAGTCGTTTATTTTTCTATTCAAAATTTCAATCATCAAGATTATGAAGCGCAAAAGATAGTGTTCGAAATGCTTTATATTGCCCAGCCCTGTAAAAAAAATATTATAGAATCATAATACTCTTCCCAGGCTTATCGATGACCATCCACATTTACCAACCCTAAGCCGATTCGAGTGGAGCCCAAGCATAGAAAGAAGCTAAATAGCGATGCTGTTATTCGACCACATGTCTTTAAATTGTCAATCCGAACTTTGGAAGATGTTAGAAAATCCCGCCAACGAGACCACATTTCCATTGGTTGATTTAATAATATTCGTGCCGATCTCGTGGTGTTGACAGAATTCGATAACCAAGTACAAGACGTGCAACGACTTACACAAAACCCTCGATCCGTTAAGCTCAAATGGAGAGCTCCGCAAAAGCAGGGTGTCCTTCAGTATCTGGTGATTGCGCATTCCGATTTTGTCATAGATAGCCTCTAAATATCTGGTTTTCCGTCTCCAGTACACCCTGTGTACATCGTGAATGTATAGCATCGTATAATCATGTTGTCACAATAAAGGAAATCATTTTGAAAGTAGTCTACACACTTGCGCATAGACTCTAGTTTCCGTTATTTTTATCTTATTTTCGTTTCACATTTGGATTTGCTCCATGAGCTGTTTCATTTTTATTTGTTATGCACATTGGTGCATTATGCATTTTGTCTGGACTTTCTTCAATTTTTACTTTCTTTGTATTTGTCTGGATCGTCGTAGCATATTGTATGTTTCGGATTTTGACAATCATTGCGCAAAAATATAGGCTGTATGTTATTTCAAAACGTAGATATTATAGATAACTCAAAGTTACCGCTACATTAAGAATATCATGTTGATGGCTTCTAAGTTTCCACCAAACAACTAATACACGTAATAACTTTTTTTCTAAAAGATATTTATGTTACTCCGTTATCATTTCAAAATATGGCAGCCTACAAATTGCTCATAATGGCAAAACATATTCAAATTTTGTAACTATATAACAATATTTTTACAATTAAACACTTTGTGGATAGTTGTAATATAGATTAGTTTAGATTGTTTGTCCAAAAATATATATATAGACAATTTCAAATCATTCCTTATTTCTACAAGTTTCTATTATCAATCATTATCATTTTTGTTCACATAAATTTTAATTTTGCGCTTCTAACATGCGATTTTACTTTTTTCGCCCTTAATCGTTTCGTTTGTCTTTTCCTTTGTACCTTTTCATCAAAGCACCAGTAGAATTTATATGTAACTGTTTCTAAAATTCGATATTTTATCCCAACTTCTACTCAAAGCTTTTGGTTGATTTATTCGTTTTATGTTGTATGCATTATTAGTTGAAGTTTATAATCACTTTAGAACACGTTTGCTTAAACTGACAAACTGCTTATTTCGCTTCATTTCCATTGAAACGTTTTAGAATGTAGTCTTATGTCCTCTAACTCTATATATTTTCTTGCACACAGTAGATCTACATGTATCAGTTTGTCTTTGATTTGTGAAAAAAAAACTGGTAGATGAAGCCTGACATTTATTTTAGACACTAAATAGGCAAAGTAATCATATAGGATGAGCTTAATTTCTGTCAGTTTTGATAGTTTTAAATTTATGATTCGCTTCATTTTTCATAATGCGTTTGATAACACATTTAAAAATACCGTGTTGCTCTTCAGTGATAAGTAAGAAACATTTTTAAAGCTTCTAGTGACTTTTTCTTTGAATTAAAAAGCTTACATAGTTTGGATTATAGAAAAATCCATTTAGAGAACTGCACAGAAATAGAACTTGCTTTACATTTGATTAAACAGTACTTCGAGCTAAGATCTGCAATTTTAATTAAGACAAAGACTGAGTGTGCTTATGAGTTGTCTTACTTACGCAAACCACTCTTCCAGATCAAATACGAAGGTCTGCGTCATTACCGCGACGATGAGGGCATAATGCGAACACACATCGTTCGCACATTGGAAATAGCTATAAACGGAGACCAAACTTCAGTATACATTGAAAACCTCCTTCCAAAGACCAAGTATACATTTAACATAAGTGCCCAGTACGCGTCGAATTCGTGGGGACCGGAGTATTCCATCCTGGTAGAGACCAGCTCAGATGGTTAGTAATCCTGTCAAATGCGTTTCGTGTCGATCAAGTGTACTGTGCTAGCTTAAATGGCAGCTCAAAGAACATTACATATTCGCTTATTCGTTTATATTTCTATTAACTGCAGCTGTTGATATTATCGCTCAGGGTGCGACAAGCCCCGGATTCGAACCTCGCAGCTCGCTCGTCAGTTTCGAAGGTTATGTTTCGAAAAAAAAATGCTTTACACATTAAGGCGTTACTGGACTGGACTCATTTGCATCTTAAAACTCATGCTGATGGATATTGAATTGCCATATTTCTAGAAACATTCCTGGGTTTAATTCATGGATAGTTGGTAGTCTGGTGGATCGTCTTTATAAACAGTGACATTTCGCTTTGATAGACTCTTAGATAAATTCTTTCCTTGATTTGTCGTTATTTAAACGCTTAACTATCACTACTATCATTAGCCATATCTAAAATTATTTAAGCTAGCACAGTATATTTTTGATCCGAACTGTTTTGTTATGTTCGCAAAATTATATTACAATAAAAATGATATGATGTGAAATTTGAATTTGACACTGATTGTGATATTCGGCGAGAAGCAATATGTAATCTCATTACTGCAACCCTTCAAACTTACATCTTTTGGTGTGAAAATATGTTTTTGTTTTATAGCTTCCAACGTTCATTATGTTCCAGACGTTTTTTTTTTGGTGTGGTAATTTTTGTGGCTTGGTATTAAATTGTATTTGACATTTTCTCTAACATCTGAGATGTGATCACAGTGTGAATCGGGTTTCATTTGGTTATCCCGAAGAAATTTTTTTACAACATGTACTCTATGCTCTATACTCTATGCTTCAATTTTAAATATTTGATTTCCTTAACCTATTTAAGTTTCTGTGAATACTCACATACGGGTATACGATGTAGTCACATCCATTTTATTGAATCTGTTGATGATATTAAGTAAGATATCCTTAAAGGCCGACCGAATATATTTTTCGCAATGTATAAATACTTTTATCACTTTCATGGTCATTTTTTTTGTTTTCGTTCCATTGTATTTCCAGTTTTCATGGAAGCAATACTGTTTTTTGTTTTGTTCAAAACTATTACTTGTGATTTTATACGTTATTATTTGTCAATTTTAGAACTAAAATATGTTTTTATTATTTTCCAGGTAAAAAGACATGTGTGTGTTTTTTCATCGATAATGCATTAATACTCTTTCTGTACTTTTCCAGTGTTGTACAATTAAAATACTTTTGTCAATGTGCTTTGTACATACTTTTATCGTCAATGTATTTTGTGACTTTGAAGGGTTACTGTACAAGGCAGTTTTTATATCAAAATTTAAAGGCTAGTACCGGACAGTGCCATATATAACATATTACCTACTTATGCCAATCCTACAATGACATGCAATTAACCACGTGTTAAACACCTCACAAATTCTGATCCCATTTGTCGACCCCCCTTGCAGCTCCGCCCAAAATTCCGGCGCCTGAAAAAGCGAGGAGCACTGGCGATAACTCGGTGCTACTCAACCTGCGACGACCGAGCGGACTTGGCGAACCCGTCAATTACTATTTGCTTGTTGTGGCTGAGGAGAAGATGACCAACCAGATCTCGCCCAATGAAATCAAGCCACAGGATGTAAGTGTAACAGTACTTTTGTGTCCATGTTAGGGGAAAGAGTTTTCATTGTTTATACATAGAACTCGATTGACGTGTTTAAATAGAGCGTTTTCGATTTCCCTTTTAAAATACCCAAGACTCAGATGATTGCAACTTTAAAATAAAAAGACCTCTTTTTTCAAAAGTTTCTGTATTAGCCGTGTGATATAACATCTAAGTTTCAACGTTGTGTCCGTTTTTACAGCTTGAACGCGAGCTCGACGGCGCATGGGTCGCCGGTCGCTTCGACGGTGAGCTGCCCCAAGAGTTCAATCTCGGTGCAGGCTCCAACCACGGCGGCTACCAGAACCGCCCGCTCAAGCCCAATGTCCAGTATCGCGTCTTTGTGCGCGCCTACACCATGGAAAATGTAAGTGATATAGCCAGTTTGTAAGATATGTTTCATTTGGCTGTTTAGAGAGAGCCGCCGTTGATGAAATAGCCAAATAGAATAGCTGATACCATAAAACATGTTTACTTCAACATCAGACGTCCATGTGCTTCGTGTTCAACCGTTTAATTAAGCGCTTTTAGATAATATTCAGGGTAAATGTCAGATAATTAATTTAGGTGTAATACAATCACGTGTAGTCGTGTATAGCAACGATACTGCCCCTCTAACGATCATTATACATACATTATCGCGTTTTCTTTTGCACAGGATTACCAGTCGTCCTCGTACTCTCAGCCGATGACGGTGGCCGACGGCGTGGCCAAGAAGGTCGAGACAGACAACGGCATCATGCCTATCATCT
The DNA here is from genome assembly GCA_001703475.1 of Hydroides elegans. Classification (NCBI taxonomy): domain Eukaryota; kingdom Metazoa; phylum Annelida; class Polychaeta; order Sabellida; family Serpulidae; genus Hydroides; species Hydroides elegans. The sequence continues at coordinate 12,512 of LQRL01054382.1, forward strand.
ATTTCGTGCTTGTCTGTGCCGCTGTGCTCATGATATTGCTCTTTGTCCTGCTCGTCATCTTTATCAGATACAAGTAAGGAACACGGCCTCTAATAGTTTTCCATATTTTTTCTGCTACCTATATCTCTTTACTTTTGAGATTTGTGGTCAGGTTTGACAAATGTAATTAAGTAATTTTTAACTTCCAAAGCATGTTAATGGTTAGAACATGAAATAAACTCAGTGTTTAAACATATATTCCAATGGCCGCCTTCATTTAAGCATTGATACTCACCCCTAGGCGTCGCACGGCCGAGAGCAAAGTGCCTCCCCCCGAACCCGCCAAGCAGATGCTCCTACCGCAACTGGGCGAGATGGCAGCCAGTCACCCGAGCGACCCCGTCGAGATGCGCCGCATGAACTTCCAGACGCCCGCGTTATTAAATCATCAACCCATACCAGTGGCTGATCTCGCAGCGCAAATTGAGCACCTCAAGTCGAGCGATGGCATGCCCTTCTCACAGGTAAGGATCTTGTGGATGTTTTGGGTCTTATTGTGTGGAATGTGTGTTAAAGCATTTAATTACCACATTATTTAGTGAAATGCAAGTGATTTCTTTGTTTTGACGTTATTCAGTTACGGTAAATAAGATTGGAGCTTTAGTACTTTTATGTAGTGAACGTATGTCAGTGCCTAATTTCGCTACGAAAAAGCACCATGCCAAGCAGAATTATTATCCCCCGTGAAAACGAGGGGATATAGGGTTGAGCTTGTCCGTCCGTCTGTCCGTCTGTCTGTCTGTCTGTCTGTCCCGCTTGATGTGGGGTACTTTGTGCACGCGAGTTAGGTATGAAGGAGTTGAGCTAGAGCTTTCAAATTTTATACCCGTATAAACCAAGGTCTGAAGTCGTGCCTCGTCAAGGTTTTATCTCGATCGGTTAAACATTGTCGATTCTGGAGCACTTTAAAAATAGTCGATTTTAAACATTTTCAGATGTTAAGTACTTTGTGCACGCGAGTTAGGTATGAAGGAGTTGAGCTAGAGCTTTGAAATTGTATACACGTATAAACCAAGGTCTGAAGTCGT
>LQRL01054385.1:9961-20058 GCA_001703475.1 Hydroides elegans
CAGGACAGAGGCTTCATACCAAAGTGTCGCGGACAAAGTGTTGTATAAATATCCCAAAATATCTCAAATTCGTCTAAGTTCAGACCCCCGTAATTTCGACAATTTTTGGTCGATCAAACTGAAACCTCGACGTTGCACATCTGCAATATATATTCTTTCACTGTGTGAAGTTTCAGAACCCTAGGACAAAGGCTTCATACCAAAGTGCCGCGGACAAACTACTGCACCTTAAATGTTAACAGACGGACAGACGGACGGACGGACGGACGGACGGACGGATGGACGGACGGACGGACGGACGGACGGAATGGGGGATAGCAATAGCCCTCAGCCAAATTGGTTGGCTGGGGGCTAAAAATGCTAAATCAATTAAGAAAAAGTGACAATAGTTAACTTTTTGCCATGTTTTCTATCTCCAAAATTGTATCAACGGGCCTGGATCGACTTTTTCAATCCACAAAAGTAATATTTGCAGCAAACAGGATTCTTTTCATCAAAACGCTCTTTAATGATTTTTTTTTCATATGAACTCAAACAATTCTCAACAAACACGATCTAATTAGAACTTTGCCCAGACTTCCATTGTGCAAACACACCAATATTTGCAGTGGCCTTACCTTTCTATGCAGATTGTCAAGTATGGAATCCATTACGTGTTCTATTTCTGGCACATTGCTCTTGAGCATAGTCAAGACCAAGTCCACGGCTTCCACTGACTTGCCGTAGCTGAGCTGCGTCTTGTTGCGCATTTGCTCCACCAGCTCGCGACCGAAATGTTTGTTGAGCGAAAATACCGAATTTTGATGAACACTAGTGGATTGTTTGCACGCAGATCCAGTGTCGCTTGTTTTGGCAGTGGTTTCATTTGAGGAGGAATTTGGCAGTGAATTTGGCACTTTTGCAGTGGAAGAGCTAGATTTTGAACTTTGATTAGATAATACTTCATTTTCGCTATTTGTTGTCGATATCGCTTGTGCATCGTCCCGAAAATCTAGCACTCCGCGTGGATCATCCGACGCTCGAGATTCTCGATTATCCTGTTTCTCCCCTCCATTTTCGATTGTATACGTAGCATTGGGAGTGAACTGACTAGATTTCGCTTCGGCACCACCACATGGCGTGTGGAATACACTGGACTGGTCGCTGTTCGGCGAAGTAGGAGACGGGACGATGTGAGCGAGAGATTCAGTTGGACACTGGGGTCCAGCGGATGATAGAAAACTGCGGCGAACTGGCGGAGGGGGAGGTTCGCTGGCACGCTTACTCGAAGAGCGGCTGCTTCCTATTTTATAAGATGGTAATTTTTACTTTGATTGCTTAAAAGAAAGAAATGTTACATACGATATATGTACATGTTGAAGGGATCTTTTAGTGGGTGTAAATATTATTACGGTAATTATTATAAGGTTACAATGTTTAAAATTCTTCAAACAATTAAATATAGAAACTGTTAGATGAGGGAAGAAGATATATAAACACACAAAACGTCATATTAGTCACCAAAAGCCATTCTTTATTCACTCACCCTTGACATTTGGCGTTGTGGGCGCAGTTCGCTTGGCTCTGAGCTGCACGTCCTGCGCGCGCTCGTGTCGGTATTGCTCCACCATGCTCTCCCGATGCCGCTCCAACTTCCTGCAAAAGGTATACGTGGTAATGGCGCATGAGTTACGTATCATAGTAATATAGAGCTCTACCTGCAGAGAACTAGGCTTTAAGGATGGTACCGCATAATGTTAAAGATAAAGTGAGCAAGGCAATCTGAATCTTGGACTGCAAATTATCAGTATAATTTCCGAGCCGTTGTTACAGAAATTTTAAGCATCATTTTAACTATTAATTACCGCAGCTTGAAACTCATAAAACCAGGTAGACTTTTACTCATTTTAACGGAAAAACGTAAACCAGACTCACTGTAGGTTGGATCGCTGCAGGGCGGTGAGGTTTTGCACATCGCCCCCTGGCGCCCCCTCGCGGATCGCCGCCAACGCACGGTCGATCGACTTGAGTACATCCGAGCTCGAGGCCTTGGAAATAGTTCAATCACAATGTTAATCGAATAACATGTCTTTGTTCTATGATATGGTAGCGTAGTGTAACAGCGAAATAGATTTCATATACATGTATGTGCTTTATACAGATTTTGTATACCCATGAGCAAGAATGGTTTTCTGTATATAGCTCGGTAATACAACAATTTTAATATACATTATTGGAAGTCAGAATATCGAAAAGGCGATCGTGCAAATTATAAAGAGGGCATTTTTTTTTCAAACGTATTCTTGCTTAAAATGGATAATGTCGTTTCAGTCACCTTTTATGTTCATTGAAATGTTAAGGGTAAAATATGGTTATTGACGTGGAATTTGAATTTAGTCCTTATACTCAAGTGCAATTTTATTATGATTGCGGAAATTGAACTCATGTCATTCCGGATATAAATTAAACCCCCCGTTCGAACCAAACAAGAACATTTTTTTTAAATAATAGTCGGACTTAAACACACCTAAATCGATATCCATTCGAATAAATAACCCAATTATTGGAAACATTTCGAAAGTTTTTTTTTATATTTAATTGTGACTTTTAAGAAAATATTGTTATATATTTTGCCCGAAGAGCAAAGAGGATAAGGATGAAAAGAATAAAGTTTTCCCGAAGATAAGTAAGCAAATATATCAATTACACTTAACTGTATCAAAGTGCCCATAAAAGATTTGTACTATGCCTGTGATAGAGAAATATTTTTCTTGAGTGATAGGATTTTTTATAAACCACATAAAACATTGAAGTAGATGTCTATATAACTTCAAACATTATGAGATATTCATTGCTCATTTTATGGCATGATTCAATTATCTATGCAATTGTATACTTGGACCTATTTCACTTAATTGTTTTATCATTTCCGATTTGTATTGTGCGTGTTTTATACCAAGATATATCTTGATTATTATACATTTATTCAAGATTGATTGTTTGATTCATGATAAGCGATTCAGCTTTTTATTAAAGAACTTATTTTAAATAATAGAGGTCTAGTGATTCTTTGAGGCATATGAGTAATGTCTGTGCAAGTTTAAGCATGAAAAGATGTGAATTTCTTTGCCAGAAGGTTTCGAAATAAATAAAAACGTGCCTTTATCAATTTGATATTTAGCCTCAGAGATCAACACCTATCATGTTTACTAATTATCCCGGCAAGTATTAGGAATCAATCCCACTTTTTTTACATGTATATTCTTGAAATCGTCTGTTCAGAAACGCTTCAAATCATGAGTAGAGCCAGACAATTCCACAACCTGCGCACTCGCTTTGCTTAAATGTTATATCTCTATAATTGTACTCGTTTAAATTTCAGCGTCAGAGTCAAAAAGCTATTCCGCGCTAGATATCGTTCGATCGCTATTATGTGCAACCCAGGTTTTCAAAAAGAGAAATGGCAGCAAATATTCTAACGGTTTTATAGCTGGGGACTTAAGAGCTTAGCTGTAGCATTTTGAATAGTTTGACGCATCTGAACGGGGTTTAAAGCATGGCATGATGATAAAACCATTCGTTGGAAAGTATAATCATAATCTACGAAACAAATTTATATGATCAGCTAAATAAGAGTAATTAATGAGGACCATTTGAAATTTACGTAAATTTCTAAATATATAAAGACAAAGAATACAATATAATTTGATGAAATTTTATTTTTTTTAAATATATTTATACATAAGGTTCAAAGTGAATACAAAAATATAGCATTGGTAGGATGCACGACAGTCTATACTTAAAATGATGCAGATTTTAATAAGCAGAAAAAAAAACAATACATTTGCATAGTCAACATAATATTTGTACAAAAATTATCGCCTGAGACTTAATATAGGATATAACTTGTGCAATCGAATCCTGAGCCATCTTGCTATGTATTGAAAATTGAACGAAATAAACGTTCAATATAACGATCATAAAAAAATAAAAATAACAAAAATGAAACGGCGAATAACATTAACTCATTTCTTTTTTTAGAAAGTTTTTTTTTTAAGTCACTGGTTTATATAATTAGAAAACGACTTTTAAACAAGTCTTTGGCGAAACAAATAAAAATAATTTATAGTTTCAAAAGCGTTTCTATAAACAGGCACTTTGTCAATATAAAAATATTCTATCGATATTTAGTAACAGCATCGTGAACGTGAAAGAAAATATTCTCCTCGCCAATCATAGGAAGCACTTCACTCCTCTCGAGCGTCTTCAGAAACTCGAGACTACACCCGGCCAGCGTTACTTTGATGCCAACCTTTGACAGCTTCATATAAACCGTTTTCAACACCTTGATGCCCACCACATCGAGATAATGGATGGCTGAGCAGTCCAAAACAAGCACAACGGCGTGAGAGTCCTTAACGAGTGGCTTCAACTCGTGCTCGCTGCCCGGCCGGTTGTTTGCGTTCGTATCGATGTCGCCGTTGGAAACCTGAGCTTGTTTGAGCCGGACTATGTATGGCATCAATATGCCCGTCAACTCATTCACAAACTTCTCGTAATTAGCATAGTACAAGGGACAGTCAAATTTGTAGACAATGACTTTATCGTTTATAGCATTAGAGGCGTTCTCGTGTAGTTTACCATTGTCACTGAGCAGCTTTTTGCGTAGGTAAATATCGGAATTTTGAACGGGAAGTTGCACATAGCTCTTGGGCTTTTGCGTGTGGAGGACGACGGAGATAATGGAAAAGAAAACACCGATCACAATGCCCGGCCCGAGATCTATGATGATCACTGCCATCAAGGTGCCGAACCAGACAAAGAAATCCAGCTTATTGACCTTCCACAAATACGCCGCATCCTTCATCCCTTCAAAGAGCGGGATTAAGGCAACTACGATAATCGAAGCTAATACTGCAGTGGGCAGGGTTTGAAACAGCGGGCCGATCAGCACAAGAACCAGCAGCACTAAAACACAGCTGAATATGTAAGCGATTTGCGTCTTGCCTCCGACTGAGTCAAAGAGCATGGTTCTCGGTGGGGCCACAGACGAAGGGAAGCAGCTGAAGAATGAACTAAAGAAATTGGCGGCGCCATTGGCGAACAGTTCCTGATTGATGTCCACTTGATATTCGTACTTATTGGCGAACATCTTGGCCATGAGCACGGCCGAGAGGAAGCCGATTAAAGCGACGGGAATGGCGTCCATCACGTGCGTGACCTTGACCTGGTTAAGGGCGGGTAAAGCGGGCGGCGGGATGCCCTGAGGGATCACACCCACGACGTTCACGCCCAATGTGGACAAGTTGGCGAAACGAGCTATAGCAGTGCTGAGGACAACCACGATGATTTCAATGGGAATCGGTATTTTCAGTTTCTCTTTATAGCGCTCGTTGATCAACTTCTTCACTAACACCATGGCTACTATACTAATCACCGACACAACCAAATCCGCAACGTTAATCTCCCTCCATGCTCCTACAACGGCTACCCATGTCTTGGCGAGTCCGAACCTTCCCTGAGGCGGTGGCAGCACCAGCCCAAGGAGGAACTTGACCTGCGTGGTTGCGATCTGAAATGCGGCGCCGCAGTTACACGCGCTGATGAAGGTGGGCGAGAAGTAGAGCGAAATGACGCCCATGCGAAAGACACTCATGAGCATCTGAATGGAGCCGATGAGGAAGGCCAAGGTCACGGCCAATGTGACCTTGAACTGCACGTCGTCGGTGAAGGTCAAGATGCCACTGCTGCTCACGGTGGTCGATCCGGTGAGGTTTAACCATGAGGCGGTATTAGCGATATAGGGCTGCGCTGTAGTTTCTAGATTCTCACCATATGGCAACGTGCTGTTTATAATGGAAGTCACAGAAGATGTCACTGCCTCCACACTCAGCGAACAGTGCCCCGCTTCAATACACTCGCGTTCGAGCAACGAACCGAGCATGAGGCACACGAGCGACTGGCTGCCAAAGGACGTTGAGCGCGACGGCGTGAAGAAGAAGTACATGAGCACCGGGAAGAAGGACGTGTACAAGCCAATGACGGGCGGCAACCCGGCGAGAAGCGCGAACCCCATGCCCTGAGGGATATGCATTATGCCAACTGTGAGGCCGGCGATGAAATCCGAGAGCAAGTATTCTTTGACTTTGTACGTCTTGAACGCACCGATGATCGGAAGGAAATTGGTCACTTTGCTGAGCAAGCAGTCCTTGGAGCACATGCACGAGTTCTTGACACTGTGGCACATATCGCAAAGGGTCGCCGTGCACGTCTTTGAGTCGTTTAATGCGTCTACGTGCATCCAACGCTTGAGGTCGCCCACAGTGTAGATCTCCTGCGGCTCTTTTTCAGGCGTCGGGCGAATCATGTCGATTGCCGAGTCGGTCCGTTCTCCGTTATCCATCGTGATCACGTTTTCTATATTTGGAAAATAATATAATTGAAATTGTTTTACTTTGGTGTCACTAGTTTGCAATCAGCATAAAATGCATTTGTGTTTTCAGTTCTCATTTTCAAATACAACCAGTATACCGGTAATTCCAACTGTTTCGTATTCCTCACAACTTTCCTCTAAAATTGTCGATTTAGTAAAATTGAGCAACACACCGCTAGCATAGCGGTAATTTAATTACTATGATGGTTAAAATCGCACAGCAGTCATAGCAGTTCTTAACTAAATAATTTCAAAATTCATTATCTCCGAATATATCCAGTCATTCAACGGATCGTCCCCGTTTATAACTCGATCCGTTCGCTTCACGGCCGATTGACGAAATGCGAGAAAGTGCCCAAATGGCCGACTCTATAAAGAGGAGACGAGAGGAGAGCGGGCACCAGGGCAGAATGGACAACTGTTGACTGAGCCCAAACGATTACATTTGAGTAGCACTTGACAGCGCCGAGCGGTGAGAGCTGCGTAAACAGACTTCGCTCTGCACCTATCTCCCCCTTGACCGCCGCCGACTCCGTTTTATGTCCTTTTATCGCGCATTTTATTCCTTTGAAATTCGAGAATTATCGCGGTTTTTATTCTCTTTTTTAAGCGTCCGTTGCGGGTATATTATCCGCTGATATTTCTTTTTTAATACAGTTTTATCTATTTGATCATTATTGTCTCAATTTGAAATTCAATTAATTTTAATTTATTTTATTTCAATGAATTTATGATGTAATTGGCGTTTTATTCGCAACTAGGAGCATAAACTTAGATTACCTTCACGATTAGGCAAATTCAGCTCAATAAAAATCTTGAAATATCAGGATATCAGATTTCGAGAAGGTAATTAAAAGCAGTTTATATTCATCAACATGCGTACAATAACAGTAACAATTCTCAGCGCAAATCGTGTCGAGTCCAAAGTTTATGAAATACAAGATTTTGAACGAGCACAAAATGCAAAGTGTCCAAACATATGTCAGTTATATCCAGATCAGCTGGTCGCTTAACGAATGCCAGTTCACGTGCCTTAATCTTATTTATAGAGTTCTTTTAATGTATTAGCCTCATGGAAATTATATAACCACATTCAATCAAACACGGAAAAACATGACCACATCGACGGAAGCAAACAAACCCCGAATATGCAAGAGGGCTCAATATGGGGTCCTCTCGTGGTTAATCCAAAGAATAAACTCAGGTTTATTCATAAAATGTAAATGAATGCCCTTTTTAGTATATGGTATTGAGTCTATCTTTTATCCATTTTACTGGTCACCCAATCTTTAATCACAGATAGCCAATTCTTTATATTTTCACCAACATTTATGCAATAGTAATTACCTTTGAATGTATGGCACTCATTTGTCAAAATACGAGTTATTATAAGGTTCCTGTGACCATGAAAGAGTTTGACGTGTTACTCAATCTTATTTGCACAGACCTTGAAGTTATTCTCAATATAACAAGGCACCAGTAAATCGATGAAAACTCCTATTTATTCCTTGTTCTACAATATCATTTCGCCAGAGTGCATAAACTGCCGTTTGCCCTAATTTAAGTGACGGGTATCATCCATCCTGGATATATATGCTCAGACACTTGGCATAAATAGACTTCTATCAAGCATACCATGACTTAATAAACAATTCCTTGCGTTTGAAAAAAAGTATTTCTTATTGGTTAGACGGGCATTTCATATAATTGATGTCTTTGCATCCATCATCATTCGAATAGTCGATTATCCCAGGGTCATCGAAAATGCTTGACGTCATAATCAGATTTCACATTGTAACGATTTACCATTATTTCCAAACGACACTACTTCCTTATACGTTCATGACATTTTTCATTTCAACGCATAAATGTTAAAAATGAATCGCTATTTATTCATTATCCTGAGTTACATGTATTATTTCGTTACACATTTTTGCCTTTATCCAAACGTGCTCTTTGTTCTCATTTCTTGCACAAGCATCATCAAGTGAGTTGAGCAAAAACCTATGTTTACTTTGCGAGCCACGCGGCTGTTTATGCTCATGCGTGTTCACACAATCACCGAAATCCAGGTGCACTCAGCGCCATGGTAACCCGATCGCCAGATTCAACAAACGCCGTGACCTACATTTGGTTCAGCATCGAGCGTCAACGCCTCTTGCATCAAATAGTACTTTATACGAGAACATTGTAAAATACACGTTAGATGTAAGAGTACTTTACTCTTCGCAAAATCATGGTGAAAATATATATCATTTTGAATAGCATGCCATGGCCACGGGATATTGATTGGAATGTAATACAAATCTAAATAGCTATCTATATATCCATGTTAATTAAGAGATTTGAGAAATGTTATCACTCTTATTTATAATATTCTAGACAAAACCTTTTGAGACATTTATGATGCCGTCGCGTTCTTTAAATATAATTTAAACAGTCTATATAAAAGAAATGTATATCTGAATCATGTATAAAAAACACCTTGCCAAAAAATCTATATAATCTCACGGATTCTTGTGTATTACATTTGAACATGTTGTTTTTGAGTATACGTGTAGATTAGCATTATTAACGAATGTCACTCGAGAAACCGGGTGCAACACCAGTCCTTTCCTCCTTTAATGACATTTTACCGGTAAAATACAAATAAGTTTTACGTAAAAAAAAAGACCTCAACAGCCCCCGAATATGACTAGGATCATGATTTTTGATGAAGATCACACCTGTTTTTGGCATCATATCTGCCTATCTGCCATTCATCGTTTTGGGATAACGGTCAATTATCAAAAGGCACATCCTCAGTATCCTTCAAAAAGTGGCGAAACGATATTTAAGTGATGATTTTAAGATTTTTCAATCAATTTCAAATGATTTAACCACTTTGACTCACATAGATGATAGAAACATTATCTGACACCAATCACATCGTTGGATAATATACACATTTATGTTGTTGCCTCATAATCACAAGATTGTCAAGGACAATGACCCAGCTTTAGTTAATAGCTTTGGTTTTATATCTTTAAGTACTAGCAAACGCGTTTTCCTTAATTGTTTAAATGATAATTAACAGGTACGTGGTAATACATACGCTGGTATAAAAGTCATATGTTATCTATTTGTTTTAACATTTGCAAGTGAATGACAATTATAAAGCACAAGCCTGAATGAGGGTACCATTAAGAAGCTTTGATTAAAGTTTCAAAGCTCTGCGACCAAACTGTGGGAGGAGATAGGTGTAAGAGATAAGAGTTTTTCTCATTATAGAAGACCAAATTGGCGGAAATGGCGAAGTCCACCATGGCGACCCAAGTGAGTCAATCGTCCTATAAAGCACAAACCAGTATGAGGGTACCATAAAGAAGCTTTGGTCAAAGTTTCAAAGTTCTGCGACCAAAACTGTGGGAGGAGATAGGTGTAAGAGATAAGCGTTTTTCTCTATATAGAAGACCAAATTGGCGGAAATGGCGAAGTCCACTATGGCGACCCAAGTGAGTCAATCGTCCTATAAAGCACAAACCAGTATGGGGGTACCATACAGAAGCTTTTGTTGAAGTTTCAAAGTTCTACGACCAAAACTTCGGGAGGAGATAGGTGTAAGAGCAAAGCGTTTTTCTCTATATAGGAGACCAAATTAGGCGGAAATGGCGAAGTCCACCATGGCGACCCAAGTGGATCAATC
>LQRL01054388.1:0-23483 GCA_001703475.1 Hydroides elegans
AAGTGTGTTAGTTGAGGAAATGTTTCAGTTGACGAAGTATGTCAGCAGAGTAAGCAAATCTTACCAATAAGTATGTATATTCGAGTTAAATATATTGAGTGTGATTTGCATCGACTTGTGTTAGTTGAAGAAGTTTGTGTCAGTTGAGGAAGTGTGTTAGTTGAGGAAGTCGGCGACAACGACCCCGTCTCGAAGCCTGAGTAGTGTAGGCAAGAGTTTCTCTCGTAGACAAACACTGTCGGTAGGCCTACAAATGAAAGGTATGGGTGTATCAGTGAAACGCAAAAGGGTACGGACATACGGCAGTGCTATTTCGGTATAAAGTTTTTGTGAAATAACTTCTCCCTGTATAATCCTATGATTGGAATTGTTTGTCCAGAAAAATGATTAACCACAACTTAAAAACCTGACTGGTTTATAAGCATTGCAGTCAGCCACTTTTTAGTTGGATACCAGGTAAAGCAATGAAGGAGTTGTACAATAAATAACAAACTTTGATTCCTAAGGAGGTTAAAGACCCTATGATAAATCCATACGAGTCTTTTCAAATGATTCCATACATCATTGCTTTTCCTTGTATATAGTCAAAATATTTGCTGCTAGAACAAATGCCTAAACGGAAAGACATAACATATGCTCGTGTTATGCTCAACCCGAAATTGATAAATACATATGTCCATGCCCATTTAGCAAGATATACCTTTCATAAAATATAAACGTATGACTTATATGGACTTTCTTTCTTGGTTTGTAAGTCAGGATGGCATGGAACATTCAACAAAACTATATTCATATATGTTTTATATACAGTAACTAGAATATTATATCCATATTTAAGGGGGAAACGCGTCACAATATTAATATTACTTTTGTTTTTTAAATGGTGTTTAGCTTTTGTTCAAACGATTTTCCGTGAACACATGTACAGTTAAAACCACTTCCAGTTTGACTTTCTTAAGCAAAATTATTCGTATTCGTTTGTTCGTATTTGTTTATTCGTAAGCATTCGTTTATTAGTTTATTCGTATGCTTTCGTTAATTCGTAAGCATTTGTTAATTCGTAAGCAATCGTTTATTCGTAAGCATTCGTTTGTTCGTAAGCATTCGTTTATTCGTAAGCAATCATTTATTCGTATTCGTTTATTCGTTTCAATTGTCAAATTGGAAGTGATTTTAACTGTACAGCATTACGTCAGTGATCGTACTATAATGTAACGAGGCGTCATTCACATTCATAGTTTTGCAACGTTACTCCAATCGTTACCTACCCTTTGGGTTTCATGTTTGACTTCTTATGATATGAGCTATATACAATATTCCTTTTGACAAGCAATCAGTTAGCGATTCCATCAAATAAGATCCTCCCTGGCAAACGGAGCATCCAATAATAGGAAACTAAATCATGAAGAATGTGAACTCGATTGTGTAATACAGACAATATAATGATTAGCCTGTCATGTTAAAAATGTTTATTTGGGTATTTCTGAAGATTTATTGCCAGACGTATAGTTGGTTATAACTCTTGGTTAGACATTGATGTTTATGAAAGGGGAAACGGCTGTGTAGGAGTGAGGATGCATCCAGGCGACAAATAAGTTAAGACTTGTCTACATTCAATTGGAAGCTTCTTTGAACCTGTTTCCCATAACGGTGGTATTTATGTTTTCTCTTATGGGAAACCCAAAAAGCCTTCGTGTGTTTCAAAGTTACACCTGTTTTTTTTAGTATCCCCAAGGATAACATTGAAATCCATGGTTTGGTAGGGAAAAGCTTGATGAACTTCCCATGTGGCCAGGACCTTCCATTTTTTAAATTTTGAGGTATCAATTGACGGGCTCTGTACATAAAGGTAATCCGTTTCTGCAAGAAACCCACGATTTCTCAATACGATAGACAATTGATACTATTTTGATTCGATCTTGTCTCAATTTGAGGGTTGCTCATAGTCTATGCCAAATGGTGCCAGGTCACTTTACATGTTCTGATTCTGAATCCAGGTCATGTGAAAATATGAAATTAAACGCTCTGTGTAATAGATCTCAACGAATATGTAAAAACAGGTAGAAGCGCATATACTTAGCATTTCCAATGGAATATTTACATACAGAGAAAAATATATATAACCTCCATTCCAGCTGACTAAATTTCCTTATCTGCATTACTTAGTATCTCCTATTGCATAAACGAAAACGGCTAGACATGGTGGGCGCAATTTTTGTCTATTCCGTTATTTTTCATTATTTTTGAAGGTCAGTCCATACAAAGAGAACAACTCTTTTCTTGACCTGACTAAAGTGATACGCCCTTCCACTTTGTCTGGGTGTCGGGAAAGAAGAGCAAAAGGCACGCAATGCAGGGATCTTTTGCTCTAGGGTAGGCGATGCAGTGTTTCACCGATACACATTGAGAGACTAGTATTTCAGTTTAGCATTTGGGACAATTGCATTTAGTAAGATGTAGGTATACGATTAATGAAGTCGGAACGAGGAATAAACTTTGGATTCTAGCACTAAAGCTCCCGAAAGACACACACCCTATGTTTTAGAGTATCGCTGGCTTCTGTCTTAGCCGACAAAATCGCGGGGCGTTTGTCCTTCGGGGCTTTTGACCGCACACCGAGTATTTGATAGTGTTTCGTATTTGAAGCCATCTGATCTCCTAAATAATGAATATAGACTCTACGTATTCTATATGGCACGTATTGTTGGGCATCAGCATTTTATTTATAGACTACGTTTGCTTTAAAATTCAGCTAGTCTACATTACTGTTATATATATTCATTTGCTTCAGACTAATTAATTACTTTTGTCGGGTCATTGTTTTGTTAAAAATACGTTTCAAAGGTAATGAGACAATGATTTACTAACTTATGAATAAGTGTGTTTTTGCACACAACCTAACTTCGATAAAAAAAAAACTGTGATGTTGCTATTAAGAGCTGTTGCTTTTATCCCCAACGGCAAGTTTTACATACCAGTTGCTTTTAAACTAAATAAGCAATTAATCAGCTGGTTTAGATTCTGCCAGACGCTTTAACAAGTTATTTCTCTACTTACATTGGATGTTGTATATGTTGTTAAGGAAATCCATGCCTTTAATAATGTCAGATGTCAAAGTAAATGCTCTTCGGGATGGATGGTTTATGTGGTTATAAACAATATACTGCAACATCAAGTTGAAACATATACTCAATTAATATCAACTGCATAAATGCTCTTACAAGGCACATTGTTGTTGCAATTTTTGGTTAACATAGACTCTAAGGACATATGCCTACAATTGAATTTAATGTGATACTAAATTGCTAATGGTAGTGGATATATTCGTTTTTCATACTGAAAGTTACACTATCCCTCACATACAGTCTACAGGGCGTGAATTAAAGATATACGAGAGTAATAATAAAAGCGTGATACTATTCACCAAAAATAAGATGTTGCCGATCAAGTTTCCTTCATGGATCACCAATTTAAAAACATGTATATTTCAGTCAATTTTCAGCGTCAAAACAATCACCTTAAATCAAAATACATCAAATGGTGACTCCTTTCAAAGCTGGCCTATTTTTTTTATATATTTTGTGTTTAAAAGAAGATCCAAGGATAAACGGTTGAAGCTCTAATCCGGTTCTATTTCGCCTTAGTCCACATCTGTCTGTATCCAGCGGTATCATATGACCTGATTGTAGTTGCAGGTGAAATGTTGAGTACAATCCAATTAAACTTAATTTGAGTAAACATTTCAATGAAAATGCAAATACCACCGTGTTCCTTTGGATCCAAGGTTATATAGTGTTTGGTATTTCGGGAATTATTCCCCATTTCCATTCTTAACTACTATTGATTTAAATAATAAAATAGGCGTATCATGTCATACATCGTACATACATTTCTGTACATAAACTTTTGTAACTCTCGCTTTTGCCCGATATATTTGTTCCCTTATTTCTGCACAATTTGTCCCGCGACAAAAATGCTAAGACGCTTCTTCACGAAAAGAAAGTAAAGCTATTCGTTCGACGCACTTCGACCCCACATTTTGGGTTTGATTTATATAATATCAAGAGTATGATTTGTTATAGCATATAATAGAGGGCACCCTCTGTAGATCCGCTCCTGCTCGGTTTATGCCAACATCTATTTTGCTCTTCACACGTTAACCATGGACCTTTCATCTTATCTCATGTCTTTTTAAACTTTAATTTTGAAACCAGAAACCATGTTTTGTCGAGTACTTTTACTGTTGCCCCATTCTATTACTCACCACATGATGTCTCTCCGTGATCACATCCCTCAGTGCCACCTCACTCGCTTCCTCTTCTGGGGGTCCCGCGCAGTCCACGTAGACTCGGATTCCCGTCTCAGCTAGGTCAAGGTCAAATATGTGGACGAGAAGGTGGTTGTTGCTTCCGGGTTGGGAACGCGGAGAGGGAGAGCGGAAGTGGTGCTTTTCTTTGGTACCGTCTTTGGAGGCGATGAACACATTTACTGCAACAAAAGAAAACACAATAATTGAAAATTAAAAACATTAATGTACCTAAGAGATACAATAATATGTTCTTTCTATTCATTTTCTTTGGAACCATCTATCGGAGTATTGAACATGTTGACTGCAAAATAATATTTAAAAAAGACAATAAAAAAGACAATATTCCGGTCACTGAGAGGTCAAGGTCAAATAAATACACGAGAGGATGGTGAGGGGTGCTTTCACTGTATGGGGAGCGGAGGGAGGTAGGAGAAATAATTAGAGAATGGAAAGTGGTGTTTTTCTTTGGTG
This sequence comes from Hydroides elegans, assembly GCA_001703475.1. Taxonomy (NCBI): domain Eukaryota; kingdom Metazoa; phylum Annelida; class Polychaeta; order Sabellida; family Serpulidae; genus Hydroides; species Hydroides elegans. The sequence goes on from LQRL01054388.1 coordinate 4,781, forward strand.
CCGTCTTTTGAAGCGATGAACACGTTGACTGGAAAAAAGACAGCAAATTTAATAGTACAAATTTATTTCATTCAGTTTAAAAATTGAAACCATGTTTTCATTGGTGCCATCGTCGGACGCGTATATTCTTATAGCGGTGACTCTCCATATCGTTATTTTCTCGCGATGTCTTCTTATGGAAGGCATTGAATTAGTTCTCTCTCGATCTCTGTATCCATATAGAATCGTATCTAAATGGATGCGTAAAGTTGAACAAAATAAGAATATTTTACGTTTTCGTTATCATCATTATATCAATTAAGTTATCTGTTTTATTCTTAAGGCAAGATGAACTTAAGTAGGAAAATATAAAATGAATTTCTTTTATGGAATGAAGTTTGAATAGATTTAATTGACTTTAAATGTCTAAACCTTGAACTAAAACGCAATGCAGATGACATATATTGATACAGATACGGTGAATCAAAACTTGGCATCTTGAATAACAACCTCGTGTTGTGAATGCATGAAAATGTGACATTGCATATACACGACCCCGCGATCTGTAAATGAACCGAGAGTTTATCTCTCTCCTGGAATCATGTTCGACCCAGTGGAGATATAGGGACCACCAGGCTTAAAGGTTCACCTGGACAGTTTTTTTTTCTTAAAAAAACGGTAAGGGTTCTATTTTTCTAAATACTGTGAATCAAGGATGATTGCTACAAAAGATATTATTGAAATAGAATTATATGATCAAGATCTTTTAAAGTATTTCTATGACTTTCTTTTTATGGATGAATCCAAGTTGAAATACCGCATGTAGCCTTAGTTAATTGCCCTATTTCTTGAATCCCTAAGTTCAAATATATATGAAACGGAGGTTTCATATTTTGCATAATATTCTGAATAATCAAGCAAAGTTCTCATGATGCCTAACCTCAAACATACGTGCTGAATTGTGGGTTCAGATTGATTATTTTCAAACGTGTCGAATCAGTCCATAAACAAAATTCGAGTTGGATATTACCATAAAATATAACATATATTTACAAAAAATGATACAAAAACTTCGAATATCAGTTCAATCATGTGGGCGGGCCGGTAAACCTAAATGATGAAGTGCAACTAAAAAGACGTATTTGAGACAAAGTGCATAGCTATAAATTTCTAATAAAATATGCAAAACAAATTTGATTTCAGCAAAAAGCAAACATAAATCTTCTTTCTTATTCCACATTCTTATCATGTTTCCAATTGGTATGTAATATGTATAGCTTGATATTGCATAAGATAGGCATAAAAGGTAAATCATGTTTATGTTTCAACATAAATTGTCTAGCAATTACAAAGAATGACATATAAAATTAATCAAACCAGATTTTAAAAAATTAATTCAATCAAAAACCGCCAAGTTGTTTAGGAAACACAAGTAGAAGCTTAAATAGCCAATATAAATTTGAATGAACAGCTTGATGCACTCAAAGAAACTGTATTGCATAACGAAGGGTACCCACGACACATTTTTCAAAAAGTTGTTAACTCACCTTTAAACAGCATTACACGTTTGAACAACAACACAATTATGGTTTTTGAACATGAACGTTTTGCAAAAAGGTGTTCATTTTTCCGCACCAGCTGGGCTGTTTCTCCTTTTCTAGCCAGCTTGGAGCAAACATGAATACCTTTTGCGAAAATTGAAATGTGGAATAAAACTAAATTACCTATCATATATTATAAATAACATTTAATTATACAAATGCAAGCAGGTTTTATCAATTTTCAAATAATTATTCTCAATAATAATTTAATATTAATTATTCTCAATTATTAATTACGAAAATGAGGAAATTATCAAAAAAGGTGTTCCTCATTCTGCTTAAATCTCCAAGCTAGAATGAATTTCCTAAAAATGTCCAAGCCAGCTCGGATTTTTTGGGGAACACTTTTTTGGGGAACAGCTCGTGGGGTACTCTTCTATAACCAATGTTTAATTTTAGCAGCTACAAGATATTCGAAATACTATGGGTTAATGTCACTTGATTGATTGCTAAAAGAGTTCACGGTAAGTTAAAGATGATAATATTTTAAATTCAAGATTCCATGTGCATCCTAAATCATTGAGTACTCCTGATCGGGAATATCAAGGCAAATTATTGTAGTTACGTACATGTAATTGGTTCTAAATGCTGCTATCAATCAAATGCATTCCGGTTAAGATGTTGTGACAAATAGCGAATTTGGTATTATGATTGATTCAATAAAAATCAACTGCTCAATGAGCTTTACTAATGGGGTTGAAGCAGGTAACGTTCTTTTTCGAGAACAAAAAAAAAGATGGAATTCGCTCTAAACAACGTGAGCAAAAGACGTTAAAGAAATTGACAGGTATGTTCAGAAATAGTTTGAGCTTGTTGATATGAATAAATCATAACATAAACGCCATAAACAAGAATGACAAAACACTGTTTTGGCTCGGACTGTTACACGTAATTCGAAGGGAATTTGTGTTATGGCCTCATCTGATTAAGAGTATGCGTGTTATGATATGAGTCATATTGCGAAAATGAAACTAGATTGTCAGTGAGCAGGGAGCTACAGTGAACGTAATGAAGGCATCGCGCGTTTAACTACATGCACGTATGCGATGGGATAAGTTGGAAGTTGTTACTTTTTGACTAGTTTGGCAGTAAAGCATTTTAAACATAATAATATTTTATGGAATCCATTCGTCATAGGAGTGAGTCTGGTTTACATGTAATGTTATGGAATTGTGGGACCAGAACCTTTCCGATTTTATTCACAGTTAATACGACCAATCATCCAGATCTTCCAAAACCAGCCATATCATTTATCTAATTATGCCATATGATGTTATTTTGTTCCATTGGAAGATAAACATTGTCATCTAAATTAACTCTAGGGATATCGTTTGCTTCGGAAATGATCAAGACCCTATCACCCTGTCTTGATTCTAATAACTGGTTGATAAAAGTGAATCTGAACCTTTAAAACCTAAAACATCTAACCCTTACCTCTCCTCCGCCTCAAATCCCACGTGATCCTGAACGACGGCCTCTCTTCTTGATCCAGAATCTGGACGATCGTCACCGGTCCGTCTTGTGCTTCTTCTGATGTGATGTTGGCGGCCAGATACAATTCGGATTTCTGGTAGATAGCAGATACGAGGGTTTCGGATGGGGCTGCCAAAAAGAGGGAAGAAAATGTATGTTATATATTGCAGTACATTATTTATCTATTTATTCACAACTGTTTCAGGATATTATCAACTGTTGTACTTTTCAATAAGTTAAAGGTGAAGATCGTTAATAATCCCAGGACCGCCTTATGTCAAGTGCGGATCCATATAATACTGCAACAAGAAGGGACATAAATATAAGAATCATAAAATACAAGAATAAACTGGGTATGCAAATTCATTTAAAGGTACAACCCCAGCGGTCGCCCCTTCTAAATCCAAGTGCCGATGTCATGCCTTTTTGTGATGGTGCAAAAACGTTTCTGGCTAAGTGAGACACGATGACAAAACATGCAAGCTCATAGGTAACAGTTACTAGAATGAAAAATCAGGTTAATACGAAAAACATAAGAACAGATGAATCCCAACATATGTCGTACATTGCAATGAATACACTTAGATAACTTTACATACTTTCATTCTTTACTAGATATTAGCGATGGGAAACCCGTAAATTATGCAAAACGCGATCCGCTTCCAATTTTATATTTTAGTGGATTAAGGCTACTAGAGGTGCATAGGATTATTCTAATTGTCATTTAATTATGATTTGAAAATACGCACGATCTTATATTTTTTCTCTAATCTTTCAGAAAATATCGTTTCCAAAATATCGTTTCCAAAATATAAAACCTTAAGCTGCGTTCCCCCAATATAAAAACGCAAATGTTATACGCTTTACGGGTGAACAGAAGGAATTACCTACTATGTTTTTATACAAATGTTGCATTTTAGTTCGAAGCACATAATTTGTGTTTTGAGCTTTAGAGATAGTTCATGTCCCTGTTAAAATATTCAGTTTCACCAACCACTTAAGATGATATATGCTTCTCAACCAGGTGTATAATGTCACAAATGGTTTTTAACTAATTAAAGTCATCTTACACAATAACTTAAATTATGTGCTTCTCAGTGTCTTTTCGTTAAATCAAATATCTTGTTTCCTTAAAACATAAGATATCATAAACAGATAAGAGCATATGTTGTTTATAATGTAACTTAATATTTATGTCTTGATTAGTTTTTGTAATAGAGTAGACTTTAAACGGCGTCTCGATATTTCGTTATCCATTAAAATGCAATTAAACGTAACACGATGACCTGAGAAGGAATGTGACATGGAATTATGGAAACAGATGAGTCTGCTTCAAAACAACAACAAAACTCTCATATTAACTATTCATATTAATTATTCATCAATATTATTGGGCGTGGTGTACCAATATGTATTCTAATCCATACATCATTTAATTATATTGATTTTATTGTTTATTTTATGGTTTTAACCGTATTTATTGCATTCAGAGGCGCGGAATTTTACCCCCTCCTTTCGATCTTATAGTTTAGACCATTTGTGGCCGCCCTCCCCCAAACAATCTATATTTTCTGGATCCGCGCCTGGTTGCATTGCATTACTCACTATAAATTCTCTTTTTTTTTTTGAAAACCCGATTTTTAGGCTTGTGAATATAAACTAAGGATATCATCTAATTCATTACATTCAAACGATGATATAATATTTATCTGCTGATCTTCGTGCGCTAGCTAAGAACAGTAAAACACGATCGAGTTTGTTTGAGCGGCCGCTTGCGGTCCATATTTTATTCTCTCATTTCATGTATGTATCTTGTAAATACATTTATTAATTTAATCTCTAAAATGCCACAAATAATGTTATAAAGATATTCTAATGAAATAAAGAATACATACCGAAAGGCTAAAACAAAGTGGTTATACTGACCCGATGGAACGGAATAGCAATGCCCAAGCCCGAAGGTCTCGTGCAAAAAATGTTATATGCTTTCAAATGTGTCTAAAAATTGCAATGGAAATAGACAGGGTTGCAGGGGTTTACCTTGGCGGTCGCACGGTCGCGTATGCGACTAACTTTTGAGTCGGGCGACTAACTTTTTAGAGTTAGTCGCCCGACGCGCGACTTACTTTTTTGGGTTATTTCGTATATTTTTCCGGGTTCAGTCGATTATTATTTATGCAGAAAACTTGTCTATTTTCTTATAAACAAAAAATTTCGCTTGCGCCTTCGGCGCATGAATTAAAATGTCGACTTTAAAGATAAATCATACACATGATATACATTAACATCCGTCGACAGTAAGTATCTCTTATAAGTAATAAGTTCGATATTTCGTCTTAAATTGTTTACGTTCATAGGAAATTATTGGGTTGCTATGAAAACATTGTGTATTTGAAAGCTTGAACCGATTAATATAATGGCGTCCTGTTATTTATTACATTTTTCACTAATTTTGACCTTGTTTTGGCTTCTATCAGGATGGCTTTACCAATTTAACATACTATGAATAGATTTCATGATATAGTCAATGAACACATTTCGCTCGCGACGTCGGCGCTCGCATTCTTAAATCTTTTATCTCAAATCATAATTCAGCCAAATCAACGATTTTATTATAGACAATGGGTCTTGTATTGATTTGGTTATATTATGATCTAACTAAGAATTATTTACGTGCATCATGACTTTAAAAATCCGGGCGACTAACTTTTCGGTCGGGCGACTAACTTTTTGGAGTTAGTCGCCCGAGCGCGACCATCAGATTTCGGTTAAGGTAAAACCCTGGGGTTGTCTCTAATATCAAAAGTGATATTGCCCGATACATGTATATCGCTTCAACCATGTCACAATAAGCAATAATGATCGCATCTAACTGTGGTTTAACGGTCCCAATTTATGTCCACTGTTTCAGTGCAATATTTCAGCATTTCATGCCAAATCTACCTTCATTACAACCTATGTTACAACAACTGCAGTTATTTGTTGGCAAACTAACCCTTTGGCAGGTGCGATGTTTTATGTCAATAGATGTTCAATTTGACCCTTTTAATAATATGACAAATGATGTGTTTTTTTTTATATGTAAAACTTTATAAGTATGGCGTGAAAATGCAAGGATATAAAATGCAATTAGCTGTCATAAAAGCGTTCTTTTTCAATATTTTTAGCCACAAATTCAGAAAAAAACTACATGTGCGAAAACTGGAATTCAGATTGCGCGTGTTGAACGAATGTTAGGGGGCAAGTCTATCTAGTATCACAATATCGCAATATAATACCGACCAGCTGACTTAGAATCTACCAAATGTCGTCAAGAGTAAGGTGCTTTTGTTATTACATATAACAACCATCAGTTTATGATCAAGTTACCCTATAAACGTTTCTGAACGATCTTAGTAGTTTATCTCTTAATATCTTTATGATGTATGAAAAGGTATTCCCCTTACTACAATTATATAATCTCCCGACGTTCCGACAATAACTACAGGCGTATGTAATTAACTTGACTTTATAGCCTCACTTCTGCTGCTTTGTTGATCCCGAACAATAAGTGAATAACCTAATTTTCTCAAATCAGGTTAACTTGATGTAATTTGAAGATAAGATGAATTTAAAATCGAAGAAAGGCAAAACATTTTGAAGTACCTATTTGTCCCAAAATTAAAGTGTTACATTGTTACGTGCATTGCATTTTATGAAATATATTTGAATAACTTACTATGTTAAGTGGTCACTGCAAAATGTGCATGAAATATGTTAAGGTTTTTCTGATATATTGAGGACATACTTCATAAGTTTCATTTTGCACAAAAAGGTGTCGAAACCAGGTACTTTTGTCGTTTTTACTCATGCGTGTTGTGAATACCAACAACTCGAACTCGATCTCGAGCTTTTTGTTGACCTCTTAATATAAGCATCTGGTTAAAACACCTGTTAAGCGGATGGGATCAGACATAGGATATGTTCGCAAACTATGTTTTATTTAAAGACAAGTTGTTCTTGTTTATGATCGTGTTACTTATATCAGTCCATTTGACATGTAGACCTGTCTGCCTATGGTATAAGGGCCTGGCCATACGGGAAGCTTCTTAGACCGTTGTTCAATTACAATCCCTTTTTTTCAATGCATTTCTTATAAGAACTCAAAAATACAAGGAACGAGTTCATTGAAAAACACGTTTTGTAACGATGAAATCCTCGAAAAATCGTTTTGTGTGACCAAGTCTTCTGAAAGTTGTTACAACATTATGTGACATCGGAAAAGAGCCATTCGGCATGGACGTCATTTTACGTTCCGATTCGGATTAGATTGATTCCTACGTTGCTGCTTAAAGATCCTCTAGGTACCATAGAATAGTTTTCCAGATCCTCTTTTACGTCCTCTCGTCGGATGAACGAACGTCTTGGATTAGGCATTGGAGTAACGCCCGCAACAAAACCTAACGTATGTTAGTCTTTTGTATTGGTTAAAAAAGAACGTCCTTAAACGTCTTGCCGACTGGTAATCAATTCCCTGAGCATTGTGAACCATCCGTTGCAGTGTTTGTTTCTTCGCACCTTTCTATTTTGTTATTGGGAAGATTCTATGTTTACTTCATTTTCAATAAAATTCAACTTTTAAAAAACATTGTTTTCAGAGTATAGAATTCATCATAAAAACTGCACAGTAACAGCCAAAGACATGTAACTGTTTCACTTCGTTAGCATATGAAAACAAACTATGGATGCGTTTTCGATGCAAAAAAAAGTTCCACATTTACAATTAGCAAGTCATACTTAAAAGAATGTATATTATTGCTGTGGAAAATCGAGATGTCCCTGTCAGTTAACACATTCAGATATGATGGACTATTTTTCAGGAAACACGTTTGAAAATAAACATACATAGAAAATAATCGAATATGAAACAAAATCATTCAGGGCCAAAGTACTCAATCGGTGGGACGTTAATACGTTGATATAATGTTGTATAAACGTAAATATAGCGTCTACAATTACGTCCATGCGAACGCCAACGTCGAATGGATGTCAAATTTAACGAAATTCAATCACAGCGATTTTTGTTGCTGTTTAAAATACGATGTTAATTAGAATATATCTATGTGTTTTATCTAATTAACGTTTTATGACGTCGCGTCGTTTCGCATTCGTGCTTTGCAATACCCTACTACAGCAAATTAGGTTATGACAAAAACATGTGCTTTGCCGCATACACACAAACATATCTAGGATTATTATTTAAACTAGAAAATGATCGGGTTTGCTTGAAACGAGATCTAAAGTAGTTTGCATGATGTATTGAGGTGATCACAAAGACATGGTGTTGTTTCATCACTTCTTTTTTACTTACATTTAGGTGCACGTGATTGTAAATGCGATATTGATTAATTACATCATTTTCCATCATCGAAATTCAACAAAAAATACATGACGGCTCGTTTATTATTTAAAGGTTGTTCCTTGATTCTTGATTCATTTAAATAATGTCATGTCTTGTTATGAATAAGTATCTCAGATTGCAAGATGCTTTCATGAGTGAAAAGTCACATTGAACTAAGTTAGCATTATTATACAATAACATGTATAATAACATGTGCTTATCAATATGACTTTTAGATACAGGTTTTACGAAAAGGTTGCAACTTATGAAATTTTAATGTATACATGTCAATACGTTAATTAACCAGCCGTTATTATTCAATTGTTCATTTAATTGTAATAATAACTTTTATCTAATTAATCATAAAAATCGCATTGCATGACAAAATAGATATTTGATGTGAGTAAAATCTTTGCTAAAACTATAAAAGTAGTTTATGATTTCGATTTTTTTTTCTGTTTTTTTTTTGTTGAAAAAAAGCAGTTTTATTACAGGGGTATGTCTATATTTCTTATTAAGTTTTCTTATATGGATATAACAATAAAATCCCAATAATTTCATTTCCGAAATTGCCAATGCACGAGGTTAGCTAAAAATTGGAAATCAAGCGAAGGGTCTCTATAATAAAAGTAAAACAATAAGTATTAGGTTAAGTCCAAATCCCCAGACTCACAAAAAGACATTGATAATTGGGCAAGGAAATAAATGCACGCGTACCTTTGATGCTACTCATTATCATCCTGGCAAAAAAAAAATATCAGCAGACAGCTTATTAGCATCTGTGTCATGATAGTCGTTAAACTAGATTTCTAAAAAACAATATTGATTAAATAAAGAACAAGATGGAAACTGTAGCCAATCTAAAAAGTACATACCACTTACAGCAGTCGATGGACCAAATATCCACGAAATAGTCAAAACACAAACAACAAACATCATATTTATTTTATCCATGATTGAGCATTTATTAAACACGAGGAAACTGCAATAATCCAATCAACATGAAGACACTCTGATCATTATCCAAAGAATGTTTTCATTTTTTAATTCACATAACCATCCATTATTCACACATACTTTTCGTGCACCTTTTTCTTTATATACTCCTCCTGAGAAATTTGCCTTAACCACGCCTAATGAATCCCAAAACAACTAGGTGCAGTTAGTACAATAAGAACGCCTCAACAACAAAAACGAAACAAAAACGAAAACGATGAAAAAGAAACAAAAAGTGACAAATCTTATGGCTACTCCGGTTGTTTTTTATTATTGAAGAGAACGGAAAATAATCGGCATTGATGCGTTGTTATCTGTCGAACTTATTTTTTTTTAAAGCATCCAGATATCAGCGCTTATTGTTATCTATTGGAGGAAGTTTTTAGATATCTCGCGCTATTATCTACTCTTTAACTGCAGACAGACTACTGCCTAGGGTTAACTATTGGCAGATAGACGAAATACAGAATGAAATGCAGAGCTAATGCAATGCATAGACTTGCATTAAGTTAAGAGACCCCTTATATAACTACAGTGGCTTTGGTTTGAAACCGATTTCAGAATCTTTCCCTCTCCTCTCAGTCTCTCGCTTTAGGCACCCCCTTATTAAGAGCTCAAAAGTCAAAATACGATGTTATTTCGAATTTAAGTTTTTTATTGTTTTAAAGTCTAGTGGTATGTGTTGGTTATTAATTTGTTGTGTTTGCAAAGGGTATTTTTAGGGATTAAATGGAGATCTCAAATGCAACAATGTTGCTATAAATAAATTGAAAATGAAAGGAGTTTCAGTTAAAAAGAAAGAAAGGACACCCAAGGTCAGATTTTTAAAAAGTGTAGAATCTAAAGAAAGTCTCTATAGCTGAGGGGAAAACCACTTGTGCTCATCTAGCTAGCTAAACCAAGCAGAGGTGCTCCGTTGATTTTCAAAGAGGAAAAAACGTTTTGAGCAACACTTTTTGGAGCGATGTTCTTATAGCCAAAAAAAAATGACGGGAGTAAATGTAATGTTTTTTAACAACGAACAAAATTATAAAAAAGATAACATTGATGCTTGCAGTTTTTTATATGTGCTTAAAAATTATATTTATATTTTTTTTACAGATGCTCGTCGTATACAGCAACGAAATAACACTATGCGAGTTTTTTTTTAATCAAAATTATGGTAGCTTGAATAAAAAACAACAACTACAACACACACACAAAAAGTTGCCTCATTAGCATTGTCTCATTTGCTACAATATGCATTACATGTAATTAAAATTTAAGTGCACTCTCTAATTAATATGAACAAGCTCAAAGTTGATAATTTAGGCGGTTCACTTGTGTAGGTGCCTAGCTCACTAAAGAATGCGCATACGAACGTACTATTAAGTTTTTTTTTTCTAAAAACATTATCTTGTGAATCCAAATATCAATGCTTTTTAATATAAACGTATACGATCTATATCATACAGGAACGACATATTTAAAATGAAAAGCAAATAATCTAAATACTTTGATTTTATAAATTTAAAAATAAGTTTTAAAAATGATTTCGTAAAAAATGGAATGACATTTATATGTAAAACACACAGCGACAAAATCGAAAACAAAAATCCAGAAATTATAACGGCTTTCAGATTTTGGTACGGAATAGGTGAAATGGAGAAAACAACAATTTTCGAGTGTTTATGTTATAAGGCAAATATGACAGAAGCTAATAGAGTATATATGGGCCTAGCTAGCTTTCTTACAACCAACTCAATGTAAAAATAAGTCAAACCTTGAGCGCAAATGAACGATGAAATATACCGTTGTTCTCTGTATTATAACACTATTAGCTGGAAGATGAGACAAATACTATGACTGTCTCTGTTTCGCCCCTGACTTAGATTACAGACGATACAAATCCTTATTTTGAAAGAAAATAGAAATTTGTGATGCATCGATAGATATAAAAACATCTGAACTTAACTCTTTTAGAACTATTTTTGCTTTTTATTTACATATTACTTGCATTTATAATAGAGACATCAGTTCATTACTGTAAAGCCGAGGATACAGATATTTTGAGGAGTTTAAAACCTCGGGCGAAAATCATGGCCTAGATTTTGACAACCGTCTCTTTTAGTAAAAACATTAACTGCCTTATAGCTTGTTAGTAATATTGGCGACACAGTGACAACGAGAGGGTTTTTGTGACAGTTTTGCTGTTTTTGACAAAAAAGGGTTATATATAGTATATATATATTCAAAAATAACATGTATATTTTGAATATTTTGATATTTTATCCTCATTTCCGGACAACCGAAGGGTAAGGACGTGGGGAAAAATGAGCAAACACTTATGAGCAAATTATTGCATGGAATAGGTGATATGTCGACTGGTTCAATAAAATAAGCTTCTGATATATAAATGTATGTAAAGATAAAACATCAATTTAGAAAATGAAATCAAATTTAAAAAAAAAACCAACATTTTTTTTTACATATTTTGTATATATAAGATCAAAAGACGATCATACATGTACAAAAAACTCTCAAGACCATTTACCTCAGGCTACATAATACATAAAAAAAATAGTTGAAAAAATGTGCTTATTGATTAAAAGAGAAATCTTATGATTTTTACATCTGGAGAGTTGAATTATGATAAAACGTAAAGATAAAAAAGAAAAGAAAACAATCATGGCTTATTTTATGTTGCAAAGACAAATACCGGGAACTGCTGTATTGAAGCCCACCAGCAATTAAGCCCATGGGCTAATATTTGGATGCACATCCGAATAGAAGCACATGGGGTTGTATGCTCGTTCTTTGTGGTTAAATTATGTAAGACATTTTAAAGTTAAAATTTAAAGCTAGAAGCCCAAAGGACAACCGGTAAATTATCTAAGTCTTGTCCTTTGTGTTTGATCATTTTAAATAAAAATAATTGTGCATAGTCACATCCAAATATAAGCCCATATTGAACGTTTACAAGTCCAAGGGCTTCTATTATGTTTCAAATTTTATTTGGCAAAATGGCCTGCATTCGAATAGATCTCGAGGCCCAGGGCTTCAATACAGCAGTTCCGGGTAGCATGTTATGTCCAATTAAAAAAGACGGAAAATGACCGATATGCAAAACATGGCCGTACTTTAGACATACTTATGAAGCTTATCATACATATATTTGTCTTCATAATGATGTTGAACCAGTACAAATAATAATTGATTTGTGCAATTATTTTAACGTTCAATTTTTTTTGTCATGCACAGCGTCGCTTTGAAGAGAATATATTTTTACGGTATCTCAATATTTTCAATATTTTCCGCTATATTCACCGGCTGTAACTAGCCGTATTTTTCATCGCTCAATCTCTAAGCTTAGAGCACGAAAACGAAATAAGAATACATTCATAGAAACACAATCTCGATCGAACTTCTTTACAAATTCAAGTAGTTCGATATTCAAACCGACTGTTCGAATTTCTATGTACACATACGCGTAATGTTGCCCAGACAAGGCTCTGGTTTCGGAAAACCGCAGACAAAACCGCGGGGTTGTAAGAAACGGCTTAGAGACCTATCACGTTTGGGAAAAAAATGAAGAAAAAAGTGTATTATGCTTATGTTCATCTGAGCCCTGATCGAATTGATTATTAGTTGATATCCATAATGATCAGGGGCGGGCTCAATTCATGTCAATTTAATAATTTGCCTAAATTGTTATTTTGCTTGAAAATTCCTAGGTGTTTTAATACTTTAAGGGAGTGACAGTATGGTATTTGTATGAGTATATTCATTAGTGCTTAACATAGCCAGTAAACCTGCATCTTCCACTCGGAAAGGGTCGTTCGCACCACGTCACGTTTTGGACTTGTTCTTATGCCGGCATTAGAATAACGTCCTTCTTACGTACGGCTTCCTCAACCCATTTTCTATCTTCGTCCGCGACGAAAAAGGGAACCCGGAAGGTTATCATATTTGCACAAATGAGAACTTCCTCCTGACGTTGCTCTGCGTCTCAGCAAGTGGGTGACTCTATTTCCGATAACGCGGGTTAATATATCTTACCCATGAACACTAACGGAACCTTCTTTCCCCGTCCCTCTTCTTTCGAATCTATATTCCCAAGAAATTCCTGCCGAACCCGATATATAAGTTGATATCCATTTGTATCCGTTACAAACCCATGACCTAGTGATCCAAAGGGATACAATTCGGCTTCTAGAGGACGCGACAGAAATTGAAGCGTAAGTAAACATGGGTTTTCCGTTACGGTATCTAACAGTTCATAATGCATATATCTTGAGAAAAATAAGGGTAAGGCCTACATGGGATATTTAGAGGGATCGTGACATTTAACCATATGAGCTGAAATACCGTTCGATGTAACTAAGTCGATGCTGTTCTGTATCAGACCACCAAAATGGAATTGATCATGTCAGAGTTACTTTTCTACATAAAGTGTTAATTGATACAATCAAAAAACGAAGCTCATCGTATTTGTAAAATTCAAGTCTAGCAAAGGAATATACATCTGCGTGTGAAAATATTTTTATGCAATATATAACTATAGTTATGTTGCGATTTCATTTTTAATTCTGATACATATTGCCCAACACACAATGCGATACTCATGAGAAATATTAAACCCATTAGCCTCCTTTAGATGCAATTCAAAACTTTCCAAATAATGCAAATGTACTTTTTAGACCCATCAAGCATCATCGACATCTCTCCCATAGTGTACGCATTTTAATGATTCGAATCTGACATTGAAAATGAAGGCATTTATTCAATTTCGATAACCTTTTTTTCGAATATTGATGGAATGATTTGGGTGACCAAAGCTTAAATATATTGGTAGAAGCAGCCTAAATCGTTGTTACATAGATGAGATCTCGACCCATGTTCTCCCATGTAACCTTAACCTTAAACTTATATTGGTCCTGAATATTATAGTAGGCCTACTCGTTGTTGACTTATAACATATTCGTCCATTGTCACAATACATTTCTCTCAGGTGCGGATGTAGAGGGGCGTCAGGTTAACTCTTATATCACGTGCGCCCCCGGTTCAATGTTTAGTCTGACGTTGCTTGTACCCCCTGTGACACACATATGCTATACAAAGAACCGCCGCCAGACCCCAAATCTGGAACACGAGTCTTCGAGTCATTTTGCGTCTCGTCTCTTTCCCGGCGACGAACGACGAACGACGCCTCATATTTCCAGATAGAATGCCCATAACTTTTAGCTACAAACTATAACGCGCAATTAAAAGGCATCGATCCAGAGAAAAATGAGCCGGGGTGCCAATGGTATCAATACAGGACCGAATGGAAGAGGGTGTTTGAGAGGAGTCCAGGACACAAGAGCACAGGAGCACGCTGATCCATATAAACTCCCTATGTTTGCCTGTGAACACCATGTTGAGACGCAAACAATATACCGAAGCAGACGCCAACCAACAAAACTGGAACCTGATCGCATTGCGTCTCGTCTCTTTCCCGGCGACGAACGAACACAGGACGCCTCATATTTCCAGCCTTTTCAAAGCCATGTATTGTAATTGCGCAAAACTCGCAGTCACACTGAGTTTAAAGGTACCGCTTCAAATATCGTGTACGTCTAAATGTTGAAAATGAGGGAATGGAATATTGAATGTTTGATGTTCATGTATGGAAAGCTTATCTCAAAGTTTCGTTGAGATAAAATTTTCCTGAAGGAGTTACCAATAAGTGCTTATTGGCTGACAGCATCGTGTCGCGTAATCTTTTCCTGTGGAATTTAGAAAATGCTCTAACAAAGATGGCAACGATGATCAGGTCTGGTAAATTGATCTACATGTCATAATATACCGGTAATTAGGGTGGTGTGATACGATACAATGGTAAGGTTGATATCAATAAGAAAGTCAATTTTATTTTGGAAAAAAATCATACATGCTTGGCAAGGTGTCGAACGGACGGTATCATTTATTCGTATATGACAATGGCCAAATAATGTTTATATACCGTCAATCCGATGACAAAAAAAGTTTTGCAAATAATCATGTGTTTATTAAACAATAAATTCCGTTCGGCGTTATGGTCGAATGTAACATAGTAGGCGCACCTTGCAACAAAAGGAACGAAAATGTTCAAATATGAATTCACTTCCAGTCTAATTCAAGCTCAACCTAGCTCTTTTACTTAACCACCTTCTTATCTAATAACCCAACTTATGAAGGGTTGTCGGGGAGTCTTCAAAATTTACATGTCTTGCATATAATATTGGGCATATCAATTACTTGAGTGTGACACAATACCAACGCATTGTATTTTATTCTTCATACACACAGACACAAAACCCTCCAATTCACTCCATTTTTGACAATCAAACATGAAATGCAAACACGTTATTTTTATGCTGTTGCCTTATAGCTTTAAGGTCACACTTTAAGCTGCATAGCATTCAAATAATACAGAGCTATTACTTAATTGTCGTTTTGATATATCTTACTTTATTTGGAACACTTTGTAAAATAACACTTGGAACAATGTGGCCTCAGTAGGGTCAAAGGATTGCGTCAAGGGCCTAAAAGACCTTCAGCAATCTTGCGAATATAGAGCAGTGTAGTGTTCGTCCGTTTGTCGGTTCAGGGTAAGAATAACATGGGCTGAAATAACATGGAATTTATGCAACTGCTTAACGTTGTTATTATATTTGTTCTAAGAATTGGCTTGTCGTGTTAAGCAGACTTATCATAACATGCGACCATTTCAAATGACCCGATTCTATGTCTTTTTCTTTGAACATTTAAAAAATAATACCTCGACTCGACAAAAAAAAAAACATCCCGCCGTATATTTGGTGATGCGATCATTTAGTGACCGCGAGGTCTGTATGTCAGTAGGTCAGACTCACAAAATGCAGATTTGTTGTCGCTTGTATGGTTTGAATTAATAAATTCTCCCATTGAATTGTATTTCTTTCGCCTCATTTTGATTGTTATCGTTGCCTCATATTATTAGAAATACTCAATGAATATGTTGCCTTACCAATCAAAAGCTTCTTATGCGCAAACAGCCACGGCTTTACCTTCACCATACACAAATATTTATATCATACACAGTATTATTCAACAGCATAGTTCTTCACATATATATCATGAATGGCATATCATAAAGTACAACTATAATCGTTTTTATTCTTCATACCAATGCAATTCAATGTCATAAAATATTTTAAACTGACCAAAATTCTTTTGTAGAATACCGCATATTAAAAGGTATCTTATATTTAAAAAAAATATAAATCCCTTTTGCTATTCATTTGTTTAACATATCTTTTAAACAATATGAATCCCTTTTGCTATTCATTTGTTTATCACATTTGACATCACGCCTCACTTTGAAATAACATTTTAATTAAATCAGATCAATTTAACAGTGACCGAACCATAAATTTCCGTGATTAGTTGAAACATGTATTAGCACTTATGTATAAAGGCATTTTGAACTTACGTTCGAACTTATTTATCAGCTTCCTCTAATGATTTAGAATACTCGAAATGTGTTTTTCAGTCAAATAAACCATGTTTTTCATAAAGGTTCAATTAGTTTAGGAAGCAAAGATATGCCAAGTGTGAAATTTACACGTCTCTTCTAATTATGCAAATATATTTCTAGTTGTACAAATGAATAACCTTATCAATTTTAAGAACGTTTTTTTTCAATCGAAGTGCTTTACCAAATAATGTCACAGCAGTTCTAGAAATTAGTATTCACCCTGCATATATATTGTGTATATTACTCGTCATTCTCACATAAAGTTACATACAAGAGGAATAAAACCAATAATACAAGTGTGCCAATATATAGTGCCATACAAAAGTGCATTTATTACCCATTTTTTTTCTTGATAATTGTCAACAAAACGCTTCATATCAATATTTAAAGAAAACAATTATAGTGTAATTGTTCTTAGAAAAGTTTAAATACATCTTAAAACAAATGAAAAAAAAAAACAGATTCACATTTTTAAACTCATATTAATTTATGAGAACAATTATCTCAATTGAAGGGCTCCGTGCAAAATTGTGTTATGTCTGAATTTGATGTTTCCAGAAAACTCGAGCTGAAGATATTGAAATAAAACTGAAGCTAGCATACTTATTTATGGGCCGATTTCAATACAAAATGATGTGGTGAATGCATTTTCTCATGCGCATTGCAATATGGAAAGAAATTGTAAGAACACATAGCAACTAGAGGCTAAAGGCCTTCGATCCCCGTGAACTGTCAATAGTTATTTGACTTAGCCTGGCCAGCATGGAATAAACATGGGCATCAGAGATGCAAAGCCCCAAGCCTATGCAATATATATTATTTATCAATACTATAAGCTAATATAAAATAGAAGGTGGTATTTTTTGTCCTCCTTACAGCGTCTTTCCTACAACGTCTATCTCACCACGGCTTTCTCACAATATTTCACAAAACGTTTTTCTCACAACGTTTTTCTTCACAACTACTTCCTCAACGTTGCAACGTCTATCTCACAACGTCTTTCTCACAAAGTCTCTCACAATGTCTTTCCCACAACGTCGTCTTTTCTGCCTTTCCTACAACGTCTTTCACACAACGATTTTTTCACAATGTTTTTACAACAACGTCTTTCTCAAAACGACTTTCTCACAACGTCTTTTTAACAACGTCTTAAAATAGCGTCTTTTTCACAACGTCTCTTTACAACGTCTTTCTCACAACGTCTTTCTTACAACGTCTTTCTCACAACGAATTTCTCTCAATGTCTTTGTCATAACTTTTTTCTCACAATGTCTTTCATGCAACGTCCTCTCACAACGTCTTTCTCAAAACGACTTTCCCACAACGTCTTTTTCATTACGCCTATATCACAACGTCTTTCTCATAACGTCTTTCTTGCTACGTCATTCTCACAACGACTTTCTCATAACGACTTTCTCACAATGTCTTTCCCTCAATGTCTTTCTCACAACAAATTTCTCACTTCTTTCCCACAACCTCTTTCTCACAACGTCTTTCTAAAAACGATTTTCTCGCAATGTCTTTCAGGCAACGTCATCTCACAACGACTTCCCTACAACGTCTTTCTCAAAACGTCTATCTCACAACGCCGTTCTCATGACGTCTATCCCACAACGTCTTTCTCACAATGTCTTTCTCACTATGTCTTTCTTGTAATGTCTTTTTCACAAAGACTTTCTCAAAGCGTCTCTCCCACAACGTCTTTCTTACAACGTCTTTCTCATAACAAATTTCTAACAATGTCTTTCCCACAAT
>LQRL01054399.1:0-16624 GCA_001703475.1 Hydroides elegans
TTATTTCACAACTCCACGTATCCTCCCGATACCCCATGTGCCACCACCAGGGACATACCCGCCTGTACACTCTTTGCTCTAATGACCTCGCACCCACCCCCTTCTATCAAAGGCTGCCGTACGGTCCATGCTCCTGTTGGGTGCTGCGAACTATGCCCCGGGGCTGCGAAATATGATCACTGGTTCCGATCCTGGACTCGGGATGTGGTGTGACGGGCCACTCTTTTCCTACCCACATACGGGCTTGGGCTTCCCCACAGTCAGGCCCTCACGTTGGGTACACACCCCGGGGTTGTGAAATATGATCACTGGTTTTGATCCCGGATTTCGAGGGTGGTGTGCTGGGCCACTGGGGTGTGGCTGTGTGCGTTTTAGTGATAGGTGATCATTTATAAGTTTATTGATTATGGGCAAATTGGAGGGCGAGTCAAAATCATTTAATTTTGAGATATTGGTATTTTGTCTTAGACCGATCTGGTATACTTTTCCATGTTATCCTATTTATTTTGACTGAAAGCGATAAAATGAAAACATAAAATCAAAGGAGTTTTTAAATTTTGTATTTAACTGCGTCAAAAGCCATCTTTGGTTGAAGAAACAGAGAAGATTTGCAGATGTTACCCGGATTGTAGAATATTTATTTTTATTTCTTCATAAACTGTAGAGGTCCGCTTATAATTAATTTCAAAAAACCTGAGATAAAGTTATTAAAAAAGGAATTGTTAGATATAGTATCCTATTGTTTTGATATCAATTCATAAAATCCAGTTTATGTTTTTGAGGCATGCACAAGTTTACATTATTTCACTTTTTTTAGGACTGGTGTAAAATCTGAATATTTAAAACAAAAAGGAACCTTATTCTCCGTTACGGAATATAATATGCATTTTTATTTGTATAAAAAGGGAACCATAACAGTACGCAAAATAGTAAATAAATTTCGAAATTCATTGTGTGTAATTGCGATGTTCGCGATGCTTTATTCAAACCATTCTTACCGTATCGCTTTTCATGACAAGGAAAACGAAGTTTGATGCCATAAGATTTTCTTACACGCTTATAGAATACGCCCTCTTTTATCATTAACCAGCGAGTAATGCCATCTAATTAATTTATATGCTATATATTGAAACCGCATATCACGCCTTAATTCATTACTATTTTACAATCATATTTGTCGTAATTCCATTGCTGTTTGCATCTTTTTTTAATGGTAAGAAATATATAGTTACAAAGTGTTAAAACGTAGTTTCTCGTTTGCTCATTAAAATTTGGAAAAATAATAGACGTCCGTTGTATGCAGACAATTCAACGTTGATTCGCTGTGACGTTAGCGTTGCTTTGTTCACACCATCCCTACCATATCGCTTTACCTGACATGAAACGAAGTCTGATGCTTTTGGATTGTCTTTGCCAAACGGCAAGGTTGGGATCCGTCGAACTTCATTATGGAATGTCTGGATGTGATCGCTAGGGCCCAAGGGGTTAATGGGAGAGAAATGGAAGGTCACCTCAAGAGTTGTTCGTTTTAAAATTGGTTCCAAAGAAAATATTTTTTGCTTGGACATTTTCAAAATTCTTGTCTAGCTTAAGCTATTAGGAAAAATACTTTTAGTATTGCTTTTGTTTTGCAAATATATACAGCTACCTGAGATAGTGTTAAAAGTTTTATTAGTAATATGTTCGACCGCTGTTTTCAGATATATGATAGATATTTTACCTATCCGTTTCGTTTCTTTTTTATAGATGGACGAGTTGTAACACATCAGATGCATTGAAAAATATGAAAGCTATTTGTTATATTTCTGTGTTCAAAAACAAACATTAGAATGACATTTATATGCATTTTAGGCCATAATTGTCTTTTATAGATAATTGTTTCTTATTTAAAAAATAGTTCGTTTGGTGTTTTCCAGATATTTGTCTGGCTGACGCCAACGGATGAAAACGCCCGACTTTGGAAGTTTGCTTTTCCCGTGTTTTGGTTGTTCAGTTTAGAAAGGTTATGTTTCCCAACGTAGAATAACTGGGTCGGCTATAGCGCCTGTTTCGATGTGTCTTGAAATCGTCGAAGAAGACAAGAACATGTGTATCCGTCTAGTAAAAAAAAATCGGCGCCATACACAAATTTAATTAGTCATTTGGTTACCTGTATTTTCGTATTCCTGTAAAATCCAAATTTTTCTACAGTAGTGTGGCGAAATAAGTTTATGGATTTATCGATTTAATTACCGATTTAGTTACATATCTTTGGCGCACCAACATATGGTACACCATGAATAATGAAGATGTGTCTTAAAAGCTGAGGTTGCCTCTCATTTTCCCCATAATCAGGTTGGATGATATGTTTGATTGTTTATGATACAATTGTTAAATTTATAACTTAATCAAAATATTCATGCAACTTTCTGATATTTATATAAGCCAACACCTCTTATTCAAATATTACAAAATGTTCATTAAAAAATTCCTCATTACTAGCAATTTGCTACAAACTGATCACATGTCAAGTATATTTTGCAAAATAAACTACAATGTATAAGCAATGGAGTAATGCAAAACATTGTACAGATGTTTGGAATAAGAACCTGTAATGCAGAATATAGATAATTGAAAGAAGACTGGTGTTTTGGTTCGGTAGGATACATGTCAGGATATTTCACCACCCGAACCAATTATGTTCAGATCGGGTGCTATCTTTCAGGTGAAATATCTAGGAAAATGGAAACAGAGTCAAAAGAAAATGTCTGACAATTGATTCTTATATAAGACAGATGCCAGAATAAACAAAATAAGTTTAATCTATATGTAAAAGTTGTTTAGGCTTATTTGAGTTTTATAAAAAAGACATTTCTAGATCGTTTTGGCAAAATATATAGGCCTTCTAAAAATTGTATTTATATTGGTTCATTTGTATCCCTATTCTCATTTCATTTAGATCAATACCGTAGGCCTATATCAAACCTCTCATATTTTTGTTTAAGTCACGGCTTATGAATTTTAACATGCTTGCGCATTTATTAATTTGTTTAGCAAATGTATCCAGATATATCAAACACTTTATAATTCCCATTTAATTTGTAAACACTTTTTTGCACTTTCCTCAGCTTTGATCCATGAACGTTATGCACTCAAATAGATATCGCTCAAAACTGCGGAAAATCCAAAATATGCACAGCGAACATTAAATAACAATTAACTTTACATGCTCCTAGATATTTGCTCAAGTTTTAAAAACATTTTTCTACCGGTTCCCAAATTTTAATCGGATCAAAAACCAGCGAAACGCGTTTTCAATTTTGCATTGTTTTACGTTGAAATAACCACTTGAAATAGCATCTCGGCGTCAGATCAAAGGATCGATTTGAGAGGAATCCAACAGCGCGAAGCGGCGAGGTTTAGATAAGAGGTGAGAGTTTCAGATAACCGCGCCGTGTTTATATAGATAATACGCAAGGTGCCCCATCGTCTTCAGTTTTATTTCACACTTTTTTCACACCTTCTCATTTGTCCGTCTTATCGCGGACGTTCGGTGTTGCATTTGGCTTTGCGTGTCTGTCGGCTATCTGTCTGTCGGTCTGTCAGTGCGGTGTGGGTTCGGGTTTCTAACTTGGTGTATTTAGGTTAGATATAGATGGATTTTGTAGAAACAGGTACATTGAACATTTGAGGTCGCCACGTTTCCGTTAGTGAAACGGACAACCGAATGGTGGATAGTATCATAGCAATAAAAATTATGTTTGTATAACTAAAATAGGGTAAAAAAATTGTCCCCCTTCTGGTATAATAGAAAACTTTAAATTTACAGCTATAATTATTGCTACAATATTTGTCACAAAATATTGTTTTTCTTTATATTAAGACTTATACAGGCTACCACATGATTCATTCTTATATATGATACATGAACAGACGTGTTCATCTAGAGCGCCTCGAAGAAGATACATATACTTAAATGTAGCAGTGTCTAAACCGACATATATCTAGACCGGCCTTACAGTTACATGTACATTTACGTAGCTCCAATGAGAGACGCTCACACGTTTGGCCCAACGCAAGTAGAAATATTTATCTAGGGTCGCCTTCTCCGCCTTTCGAAACGGGACCATCCGTCTAGAAATAGGTGGCATTGACTAAACACGTTTGATTGAAGCCCCACAACATATGTACAGCACCATATCGTTGGCGCAAAACAATAGCATTGGCACTGAAGCGTGTCGTGCCGAATTAAAAGAAATCACAAGGAGATGGGCTTTGATCTTATGTTACTCATTAAAACACCATTTTTGTTGCTCTTCAAACACGCACACGAATTTAAAAAGAAGTATTCGGATCCCCTTGGGCAAGATGTCTTGGCGCTTTGGAGGGAGGTCCTCTTTTGGTAAAGTTCAAGTTTTCCGGAAGTTGGCGTCCATTTGTATCATTGTGGACACAAAAAAATTATACGCCAACACAAGTTTTGAATTATTTTCATTAAAAGCCATGAACGGACGTCCCAACATATTTCTAAACCGGGAGAAATGAAATTCTGAAAACGTAATTGCCAGTGACGTCCCTAGAACGAACTTAAGTTTTAGAGGTTGAAGAAGACATTGCCTTTGTATTGAAGAGTCCTCGGCAACTTTCTGAAGCATCACCATGCACGAAAATGTACCGAAAAGTGATGAGTGCGGAATGCCGCGTGAACTTTATTACGATGTCCCGAAAGGGAAGTTAAGTGGGATAAAATGTATCATTTGCTGACTATGCATACTACTTAGTCCGTTACTATTTTGTATTTGCAAAGCAGAAATAAGGAGGTTTGTAGTAGTGTAATCGACCATAAAACGTGATTGATCCCTTGTTAATTGCGTTTGAATAACCAGCACATAAATTATTGTATATGAAATTTAGTGTTTTCAAACAGTTTTCAAACAAATTTATCAGATGAAGCGAGCTGTTAAGGATGTTGGTTTCTAGTTTGTTTATTGATATACAGATAGTGGGACGCAGTTAAATATAAGACCACTGGCCCCTATCGGCCATCGTATAACTTGAACCTTTCGTACTGTAACTGCTCCTGAGTTCATAAATGTGATCATTGCTCTTTGAAATATTACGATGAAAACAAAGTTTGTTGTTGAAATTCAGGTGCAGGTATGTCGTTGGTCTGTCGGATGGAGTATTGATAAGTTATATCCATAGTTTGAAAAAAAATACCAGGCCAGATGAGAGTGCCATTTGAAATAAATGTTAAATGTTGAGTTGCGTTTTACAAGGCGATGTTACATACTCGATCAATATTTAAATAAAACAATTGTTTCGTTGTCATCTTATTATATTAAATGCGGTGCGGTAGAAAACATATGTTTGAAGTCCGGTCTATAATCATTGTAATCGAGTAACGCAGATAATATCAGTTTTCTATAAATATTTATTTCAAATTATTCTTGATTAAACTCTTTTTAATTCGCGAATTCTGAATATATCTTGCGATAAAGAAACCAAACAAAGGTAGGCCTTACATAACCATGTCATTCTATGTACACTTCAAAACAGCAAAATAATTTCTCATCACCTACTCAAAAACGCAGAAAATGAAAATCACATGCTTATCTATAAGCAATCACCTTTATTAATCAAGGCACGTGTTACGGAATAGAAGAAACGGGATTGATGTGTCGTACCGGTTAAAATATCCTACCAAACTAGCCGGCCAAAAAGTCCCCGGACACTTTTCATAAACATACAATTTATGAAACATGGCATAAACCCACTGATGAAGAGTCTAAAATTACTATTTAATGTTAAATTTATACTGCGTTTAACATCTATTTGTTTATAAAACTATGTAGACATATGCATCACGAAGAATCACCAAAAATAACGTTTCTATAATTCTACTTTCATCGGACTTTACGTCCTTTGTTGCTAATTTTGGTTGCGTCATGTTCGAGAATGAACCCTAGGGTAATTGAGCCGGAATTATGTAAGTTGCTATAAAAATAATTAAATATAATAAAAATCGAAAGCAGGTGTGAGCTACCGGTAGTTTCTACGCCCCGATCAAATTGCTTCCTCGTTTTCATTATGATATCTATTAATCATCTCATTTGATATTTGAGTCTCTTGTCGTATTCCAGGATTGCCATTTGTCAATCAGAAATTAAACCTTATAAATGCGCTTTCCAGGCGTTATAAAACATTCGTTCTAAGTAACCGGGGTCGCAGAAATATAGGAACGGCAGAAATTAGCAAAACGATACAACGTGGTATGTGCCTTAATTGACCTCTATATCCTTTAGAAACGCAAACTTTTTCTCGACGTCGCATCTTTTTGCATGACGTCACTTATCGAGCGGACGTCTTCTCTTGATTGTGAATGGGTTCAAGCAATGAGTCTGATATTGTTTTAATCGCGACAGGTTTTAGCGTCTTAACGTAGAAAGTAAACTTATCTCCAAGCGCTCATAAGTCGCGAAAGTCACACAATTTTGACACTTTAATATTGACAGAGCCCTCGATTTCAAGTGAACTCTCAATCAATATGCCACTTCAACTGGCCAATATAAGATAAAAATTCGCATTTTATCGCCGCGTAACTACTCGTTTTAGCCACTTGTTTTCTATGATTATTTGTGTTTTCTTAAGGACTGCCTTTATTTTGTGAGATCCTTGTTTGTCGAAATGGATTACAATGCAAATGCAGGTGTTTAAGTGTTGTGACCATAATTATGATTATTACAAATAGGGCCACGAATGCTTTCAGGTGGTTACGGTTTGATACTAAGGCGTCGGTTGAGGTTGATAATAGGTTGATGTGATGGAATTTCATTTGAATATAAATCGGTATATATATACCCGCCTATAGTTTGCGAGTATTGGGTACGCTTATCATATGATTTAAGTAAAATGGTGCATACACATAAGAATAAGAATAAAAATGATATTATCATTAAACGTAAAATTATTTGAAGGGGAAGACAACTTATATTATGACAGAAATAGGTAACATGCTCAATTTAATATTTTGGTTATAACCAAAATATATGAATTGTAGATAATTTGAAAATTCTAAAAGAAAAGGCACATGAAGCTAGTGAAAATCTTGTTGCACTGTATGACGAGGGACATTAAGTCATTACGTAAATGATATTCCTAATTTATTTGAGTGAGATTTGTTTAATAAATATAGCTGGTTTCCCTGTCATTCAACTAGTATGTCCCTTCATTGTTTTCCTGAGTTTGACCGGGTGTTCAGCCTATCTATGACTCCTGTTCAACGTAAGAGACCGCAAACGTGTCCTTAAGTGCTTTCTTAGATAGACCGCCGGTTCGTTTGATCTCTCGAGGCGAGTATTTTATTAAGAAATTCCTATACATATATGTTGAAGAATCAGGTGGCTCTTATTTATTGTATTTGAAATCTCACTGTGTGAAAATGAAATATAAGTTTGAGAAATCAGCATGTATTGCAAATATTGATTAAATTCTTAAGAACATATAGAGCATGGTTGATTGAACATTAATATATTTGCACTAACTTATTTTTATGGAGTTTTATCAATTTTTCATATTGTCTGAAATAATTCTTGCAATTGTGATGAGTAAGCTTTATTCACAAGGAATATCTTCTCTTATAAATAAAGTTGTGATTGACCTTACTAAAGCGTTCGATAGCATCGTCTAATTCATGTCGGCATTTTTGCGAAATATAATCTGAATACACTATGTATAGAGGCTCATCCCTTCCTGTTTTATTGATTAGATAGTCATAGGATATAGTCCTCCGCCGTCGCATTACCACGGAGCGGAGGCATTCAGTACTGCCCGTGCATCACAACGACTTATAATTGAGCTATCAAATCAATTTAAAGTATTGTGTACGTTTAATGGGATTCTAAGATTAGTTAACTATGACTGTAGTCTAGCCGTCTGTCCATATGTCGTTTGTTTTGGCAGTCGGAAAGAACACATATTGGAGCTGTCCAAATGCTGGTTATTTTTAGAATTATTTTCAAAGCAATTAGGTGAATTTTCATAAATGCAGATTTTTATAACTTGATTATCTATAGGGTTTTAAGACATGTCAGCTATCACCAGATGGGTTCCGTTGATCTTTAAATTTAATTTCCTGTTTATTGAAATTGATTACGTTTGTTGAAGCTGCAGAGGACTTCAACAGTTTCACTGATCTACTTGTATTTTTTTAGAAGCAGCAGTCAAGGTCAAGAAACAGCTGCGAAATACTGCCCGATACTGTCCTATGTAGTGTGGATCTGCCCTCGTGGTACAATATCTTGTTTGTGAGTTCAAATTAAACACCGCTATATTCAACCTACTTTATTATTTCCAATATCTTCACTTCTTTTTACCACCAACCCGCAACGAACGAGGTCTGACACTCGACCCTTATTTATACTATTTTACAGACATTCTAGAACCTTCCATAAACTTATGGTACAAAAAACACATCCCACAACAATCTAATTATTCGAAACTTAAAAAACTACATGATTCAATAATATTCTAGAAAGTTCCATTCTAATCTAGAAGATAGTCCAAAACATTTAATAGCATTCTAGCACATACATCAACATAATCTAGAAGCATCGTTATTTACATTAAACTGTTATGGTCCACATAATACAGATAAACAACAATGAATGTTATAATACGTATGTAGAAAATATAGAAGATTCGAGAATATCAATATCATGACAGTCAACCGTACATATCATGTTGCTTATTGGTTCCGCTATCTCTTATAAACATAATTCCCTTCCATACCGAACCTATAGAAAACAAGTTTATTTACAGACACATACTTTGTATAATACATGCTATTAAACAATGCAATATCAAAATGTTATTCGAATAATTTATAAGACAGAGTCAATAACATTATCACCCCTGGCAGTTAATTGTGTGTCTACGGCAGGCCTTGCAGTCTTCTACAAGATGGTCACCGGTCTACTATGCAAAAACATTTATTTGTTTATCAAATTTGTTTTTATAAATGTTTTAAAATGTTTCATGAATTAATTTTATTGCATTTGGTGATCCACTAACACACCTTTGTCCGAACTATAAAACTGTTTGAAAAGGATGTTGCCTATAATAAGGGAAAACTAGGCACTTGACTAGATATTTCCACCACCTTTTAATGAGTTTTTGTTTTACATTTTAAAGCAAAGACTATACCGATTTGAATCGGAAAGCATAAAATCAATAAGAATATTATTGTTTTAACTCTTTGGATATTTATTATCCTTATAACGTCGTTTTACTTTTAAAAAATACGTTATTACATCTATTATCAAAAGTCGATAGCTAAACGGTCTACTACATTATTGGTTTTAATGACTAGGAACAAAATCAAGTCTACGACATTTGATGTTTCGATAGATGATCTCGTTCATTCAAAACAAATGCAGTGTATAAGGGATATTTTGCTCATGGCTTTGTGTTTAATTTTACCATATAACCCTGTCATTTGTCTTAACTGTTCATCGTGGACATTGCAACGTCTCATATTTCTCAAGGGAAATGCAGATAAGACTTAAAAGACCTGCTCATGTAAGTATCTTCAGTCGCATTAACTCTGTAATAAATACCCTAAGTAAATTATCCTCTTAGCCTGTATCTTTGTCTTCTATTAGCGATAAACGGTAAGTCAGTTACCAATTAATTAATAATCTCATTCAAGAATTGTTTTGAAAGTGGGGTCAATAATAAAGGAGTAAATATTTGAGTACAATTATGGATCTCTATTTGTCGTTTTTCAAGTAAGGGTTTTTTATTGTTTTAATAGAATGAGCTGACCAAACCTAATAAATTATTTCATAACTGTCAAGCTCGTGTTTAATTAAATTTTAGCATCTAATTATTGCTTTGTCAAAAAACATCATTCTAGGTAATGCTTAGATAACCATAATAAATAATTATTTACTCATGAAAATAGTATGGACATGAATAAATAAGACTTAACGGTCATACATTGTTTTAGCGACAAACTTTCCGGTCAAATGTCCCCGGTCAAAAAAGCATCTGCTAAACAATAAACATATTAACTACTGCAATTTTACACTGTTTGGCTGCTATATGTTTTGTTACTTTGCATTTATTAATTGACGATTCCTTTGCCATCGCAGAGCTTCTGAGACACCTGGATGCCATGATCAAAGATGTGACTTTAAGCGCCCTAGTGACTACATTGCCCTCGGTGATGCAAGGTGCAGTTTCATTGATATGCTTGAACATTCATGCATTGCGAATACTCTGAGGAATATGCGCCCTTATTCTAAGGTACCATAATCACATAATTAGAAAAATATATGGATGTGTTTTACTTTGTGAGGGAAGGTAGACCCTATTTAATATTTTGTGACTACTAAGGTATACATTTTAGGATATAAACATGTTTATATAAATTAAACGCTGTTTACCTAAGGTCGGTGTTGATATTTGGATATGGAAACAAGCAAAAAGCGATTATTCGAAAGTAAAAAGGCATATGAAGGTGAAATAAAAAAACTATTTTAATATGAAATATGAATTTAGTTTGGTTCAAGGTTTCAAGACATCGAGACCAAAGGAAAATACGCAGCCCTTTACTTCGGGCATAAAGGATTCAACGTTTATTGGGTCATCAACTATGTGGACATGCAAAATTGCAGAATGCAACTTTTGCATCAACAGATGATATGCAAAACCCTGTGCCTCGACAACACGACACGCATGACGACCCATCCATCCCGATCATGATCGATTCCAACGTAACTGGTTATGATCCTAATGATTCTTAACATCCAGGTACATCAACAACGGCCGACATAGTTAGGCATCCAAAGCACCAGCATAAGATCAAAGACACCCTATGTCCTACGGAATTTCGATATCACTGTCGTCTTAACTATCACACAAGTAAAAAAAAACACATAGGCAACCAATACTCTTATGACAAATGCGACCAAATCGTCCATTCCGCTACTGGTCTGACTACATAAAAGAATAAGACAAGAAGGAAATTACAGGCATATCGGTGAGCGGTAAGGGTTTCAATTATAAATCTGAACTGATATCACACAGAAACCGTGAACAGAATAACAGGTCCTGTTATTGAAAGTGCCAAGTGTAGGAAGCTTTTTTTCCGTCGAATATCGCTTCCCATTCCATATTCTGTGGGGAAATAGTAATTTCACATGCGACATTTGTTTTTTGCGTTCAAATGTAAACGGTACCTAACACGGCACATAGAACCATATACCCAAATTGAATATTTCTTCGGAAAAAGATTCAAACACAAAACCTCCCTTTGTGTCATAAACACAAACCAGCAGAAACGACTCAGACAAAGAATAGTACAAACGTTTTATTTTGTGGTGGGTCATGTAATAATTCGTTGTTTGAACTTTAGCGAAAATGATGAAAGATACATATTTAAATGAATAATTACGTCATGGTAAATTGCATCAATTATCAATTTTACAGTTATAACTTTTTTCATATAATGTATGCATAAATTGTTGATTCTTATAAGGAAAGATGGATGTTTGTTTGTAGATGAATATTTCGACGGCATAAATATATACTCCATATTGTACTGTTACTTGGTTTTTATATGTAGTCATGCTATGGTGCAGGGCGTGTATATTGTTAGGTTTATTTGATGTTTTTGATACATGTGAGGTTAAGTTAGACCATATAGAATATATATTATATCAAATTGCTGTATAAGACTATATTGTTTACTATGTGTGATATGTTATGAGCATGTGGACAAGATCAGAATTAATAAATAACCAGTTAGAAAATATATTTCAAAACTGTTAAGTTTTCATTTCAATAATGTTTGACATCATATTTTGAAGCTTTATATTAGCAAAATATACTCTTGGAAATGAAACCACTCTAAAATGAATAGTGAGAAAAAACTCGTTGTGAAGCTGGAAAACCATGCATAATATACTTTCGATTGAATATATGTGAATATAATCCTACCTTGCTAGCTATAAACGCATTTATAAACCAAATAGCCTATCAAACAAAAGTCTTAAAAATTGTTGAAAAATTTAACACCATCAATACTTCACAACGTAGATCATCGAAATGCATCTATTTATTGTTATAGCAAGGAACAAATTGCACTTGATTATACATTTTACCAAAACACAATCTGTCTGTTTCTCATTATGCTTCACTTCATGATTGATTCATATGAATTCACAAATTTCGAGAAAGCAAATTTCATAACATTAACAATGCAAAAACTTATCAACATTGAACGAACCATATAAGTACTATTAGTTATGGTTGTATCAGGAATCAAAGACTCATCCAACTTGAATCTCCACGATCGCACCGTTCGAACACCACGGCTAGGCTTACGTGGTTTGTCCATATCTATAGGTTTGTTTCTTCTTTGAAGTCGTTTACGACTTCTGTTATCAAAGAAATGGTCCCTGAAATATTTAATATGAACAATTTAGGAAAAATATGTCCCAAAATTAAATATTATACATTTGGTTAAATATTTTGGAACAAAATATACTAATAAAAAAGTAAACAATCGATCCTATGGAAAAAACTGAGTTTTTTCCTCATAAGGCCCCATGTAAAAAGGGTGGTTCAAATTTTCGAGCTTTGTCAAAATTTTGGCATTTTCTCATTCGGTCAGTTTTGGTTCCTATGGAATCTATGAAACACAAACATACCAATAAAAATCGATATCAAAAACCTTCGAACAAAAAAAGAAAGTATGTCTCACAGACCCATGTATAAAATGCTTTTTGGATGGTATTCATAGGGTTTCATTGGCTTCAGACCATTCACGTATAAGATGAACTTAATTGACTTCGTTTAGTGCTCCATTGTCTATCAGCTCGACTTTTTTGCAGACTACTTTTTGATCGTAAACTACGTCCTGCCAGTCGATGATATCAACCACTAGAGCTCGAATCATAGCATCAGGATGAGTATCACATACTTTTCAGAATCCAGCTGATTACATACACTTACTTAGAATTGCTTAGAACTTACTTAGAATTGCACAAGATTAACTAGCAAGTGGCTTTGCACTTTTGCCTATGTGCATTGTATCCGGGACGATTTAAAAGTCTGATTTCCCTATCGTTCGCTTAACAAAGCAATGGGAAAGGAAATACTGCTTTCCCACTCCTTTTCCCTCAATAGATTGAGTTTATGGTGTTAGTTTAGATGCACGACTTCTTGTTTTGTAGGTATGGCGTGAAGATAAAGGTATAGACACAGTAATTTTGATAAACATATGAGTTGCATATTTCTGGCCCCGAGCCGAACCACTGATTTTCACTATTGCTATATCATTACATTTACTTTATCATTTTAACTGTTTTATTCATCTTTATATGCTATATTATTATTTTTGTATAATAACCATTTTCAATATCAAAATGTAGTTGTTATCATTATTACGACCATCATTATGATTGTTATTCTTTAATAAAAATATACGTTTTTTTTTAAATTTTAAAATCATTTTAAAACTTATTATAACAATTACTTAGTTTAAATAAAGGAAATAAGGATTTTTAATCATATATCAATAATGCAAATTAGCTCCAACATAATTAAAATCGCGCAAATACATCTCGGGATTTTAAAAACGAATATACATACAGTGGCGAGCAGGCTTAATTTCTCGATTTCTCTAACGTTTAGCGTTAAGCGTTTAACGTTTAAGGGTTTGCAAGATCAGAAAATAGCGTTTAACGTTTAGCGTTTAACGTTTAGCGTTTAGCGTTTGATGAAAGGGCATATAAGAAATAAAGATAAGCACTCATAGGGATGTTCTTTATATACCCTTCACACCGTTGGGTGGCTATGGTTTAGCGTTTAGCGTGTAACGTTTAGCGTTTAATGTTTAGCGTTTAAGGGTTTAGCGTTTAGCGTTTGTGCGTTTAACGTTTAGCGTTTGTCTCGAGAAGTTGGGAGTGCGCGCCACTGTACATAATGCATGTATGGCCTATGATATTCTTTGTTATACATGTTTATCATTTGCTTGGTTATTTCTGAGCTAAAGATATTACTGTCCTGTTCTCTAAACCTTTAATGTTCAAAATGAGTATGGGATATTGTATAGTTCGAAAATGATATGTCGCATTTTGAAACCTTCCGTGTGCTCATAAAAAAATGAACCATCAACGTTATTCAATACAATTTAATTTTATACTAATAACGTTAAAGATAAAGTGATCTGATATAAAAACCAATTTTGTGATATTTATATCACACTTAATCTGTTTCATAATTGACAATTTCATGAAGTAGAGAAGGGATTAATTGAATAAATTCGGCTTTAATGTGGGCTTGAAAGCACTTGTATTTTGACATACAGCTGGAGACTCTTATAAAAGAGACCTGGCACATATCAATCCGGGTCGTTTATATTTGAAGGGCACCCCGAAACATTTAAGTTAAAACTTGTATTTAAAATATATGTTTATACATACGACCTACTTATAAATACCCATTTTAAGAATAGGATTTTATACATTTTGTTTACATTTCTGTTAATATAATAAGGCAAAAAGAACAAGTTAATAATCACATAAAGATAAATAATTATTAGAAATAACTCAGGAAATATACGCCCATGTACGTTTCTATGTATTTAAAGTGTACTTTCCACAATTAGGAAATAATCAAAAATCATTATCCATAAATCTGTAAGCTTGAATTTTTGAAGAAAAAAAATGAATGTCAATGTTTGATTGTGGCGGAAAGCTCGTGAGGTGCTATTCATATATCACAACTATTAGTTTTTGAAAATGTCAATTGGTGCTTATTTACTGTGGTTTAATTTGACATGATTGTATGATATTGAGAGTTAAAATATATCGGTGTTATGGCATGATTTATATACAGGTGGAGTACTGTAATTGGAGTTTAGAAACTGACAAGATAGAGAGAGTGACAAAATATAAATTTTACTTAAACATATTGTATTTGATGAGTAACATTAGTGTGTTGGTTTTCACCTCTATAACATAAGAAAAACTATTAATATGTTCATAAACAAAGCGGCGTTTATTCAAAAAAATAATGAAGCCACACAAATATTTTTGTTTCCATTTTTATTTCGAAAATAACAAAATCATAAAGACATATAATAATATAAGTATATGAACATTAAAGCACTTCTGTTTCACAGCAATTCACATATGAATTTCACAAATTTATAGCACATTTTATAGGACTTTTCGTCACGAGAAAACCCATGTCTTTCAACTCAGCACCTGGTGAAATATTCAACAAATGCAACGATAAAAAATTGCTTGACATGCTTAAATAATCATTGGCTAGGGCACCTTATCTGTTAGCACCAAGTAATACTTATGGAAATGAACACCAAGCCATAGTTTCGTTTTATCTTACAAGAACACCCAGCATTTTTTTCATGAATACATACTTTCCAAGTTAATATTGTGCCGATAGTATATCCTTAGTTTTGGCATTTTTCTTAGAACATAACAAAACTTATTATTAAAATACTTTATTTAAATGTTTTATTTTGGGATATTTCAACAAAACGACATGCTATGTTTAATAAATAAAATATGTTTATAAACCTTGCTTCAAAAACATTGCTGGTGATTCTGAAAAACCTATTATTCTTACAAATACCAAGCAAAAACATGATGAAATACATGTCATAGATTTGAGCATTACATCGGTTCGTTTTACAAACATACGAAACCCAAATTTAAATATGCATACGTATATGTAGGGTACTACTGCTCTGAGAAAGAAGCTATCAGCGTTCGTGTGTTCAAGAACAAATATCTCCAAGAGAAAATGCTAATACACACAAGGTATGTGAATCTTAAAAGGAAAGGCGATTTGGGAGGGCTAACAAAATATATTACTTTTTCTACAAGTACATTTTTTAAAATCCAGATTCTTAGCGCGAACCAATATTTATAAAGATTAAAATCTTAAGTTTACAAGTATTCAATTTTCTTTAAAATGATGAAAGACATGAAATTATATACAGATTTATATATGTACATATGCTATCTCGTTGTATACAAACTTCCATCTATGAGATTCTATCTCGCTATATATAATAAGATCCGAGGTATAATCAGGTTTATCAATTCAACCATTAATAATTATTCAATTAATTTATTCATTTTGGCTGATTCGTTTTTGTTTTAAATATAACATTTCATCAAATGTTTTTAAAAAAAGTCAAAGTCACAATAATTTTCTCTATAATATTTTGCTAGTTTACAAATGAAAACATACTGTTATTCTTTATCTTATACATACTGTAATGGGAAATTTATTTTTCCTTGAATTATTTTTGGGTTAGAATTCTAGTTGACCAACGAACATTGTGCGTTCCTTATATTCCCCGTTTATTGTTTGTAGTTTGTTGCGGACAGCCCAACGAGAATTGAAATCCTGTGGTGTGTGGACTCGTCTTTACAAACTGCTTGGGAAAATATCTGGAGCGGCATTCTACAACAAAACGAAAAAAATAAATAGTTATATTTACATAAAGTATTGTGATGTAATCGCAAAGGGGAGCGGAGCTCCCCTTTGCATTATACAACAGGCATGTTTTGCGCAATATATTGTTTCTTTTTTTATCACTCTA
>LQRL01054407.1:13435-23848 GCA_001703475.1 Hydroides elegans
TGGGCCGACTGGACCAGTTGAGCCAGTGCCTCCAGTTGGACCTAAGGGTCCGGTTGATCCAGTATCGCCTTGAGGTCCAGTGGAACCAGTGTTTCCAGTATCTCCTTGTGGGCCTGTTGAGCCAGTCGCTCCAGTTGGTCCCAAAGGTCCAGTGGATCCTACAAAATACGATATACAAACCGTTATCATTTAGTAGCTTTGATTAAAACGGACCGTTACCAGTAAATACTGTTTTATTACTTTTATTTGAGTTTTCACTCAGAACACAGTTACGTATACATAACCATATTTCCATATATTAACAACATTTTGTCTGAATAAGTGTTTTTGAATAGTTTACATGGTTAAGATCTTGAAATTATATTTCTGTACCTGTATCGCCTTGAGGTCCAGTTGATCCTACTGGACCAGTAGAACCAGTGTCACCCTGTGGGCCGGTTGATCCCGTGTCTCCCTGAGGTCCAGTTGTACCCGTGGCACCAGTAGGACCAAGTGGTCCGGTTGATCCGGTATCTCCTTGAGGTCCAGTTGTTCCGGTATCGCCTTGAGGGCCGGTTGATCCGGTGTCACCTTGAGGTCCAGTACTTCCTGTCGATCCAGTGGGACCTACGGGACCCGTAGATCCAGTGCTACCGGTCGGACCCGTTGGGCCACTTGATCCTGTGGCTCCAGTTGGACCAGTTGGGCCAGTAGAACCAGTACCTCCAGTGGGCCCGAGTGGTCCAGTCGCGCCAGTGTCACCTTGGGGTCCAGTTGAACCCGTATTTCCAGTAGAACCTTAAAATGACAAAATATATATATTTTTTAAATTACACTTTATAATTCGTGGTTATCATGATTGATAAAATTGACTGGGCTTTATTTCATATTTCATCTTTCGGAAAATATACGGATGCGATTGTTTACCTGTGTCTCCTTGAGGTCCGGTGCTTCCAGTTGAGCCAGTAGGACCAATTGGGCCAGTGGATCCGGTGTCTCCTTGAGGTCCAGTGGATCCGGTATTTCCTGTGTCTCCTTGGGGTCCAGTACTGCCAGTGTCTCCAGTAGGACCAGTTGATCCTGTCATGCCAGTATCTCCTTGGGGACCAGTTGAACCAGTATCACCCTGAGGTCCAGTTGATCCTGTGGCTCCCGTTGGACCAATGGGTCCTGTAGCTCCAGTACCACCAGTTGGACCACTCGGACCAGTTACGCCAGTAGCTCCAGTAGGACCAGTTGGACCAGTTGATCCGGTGCCACCGGTTGGACCAAGTGGGCCTGTCATACCAGTGTCTCCCTGAGGACCGGTTGAACCGGTGTTGCCAGTTGAACCTGTGTCACCTTGGGGGCCAGTTGATCCTTAAATACGAAATAGACGTTTGATTAGATTAGATTGAAAAAAAGTCAGACACAGGGTTCAGCAAATTAGATGTATAATCAAACTCAATAATTACAACCAGTAACAAATTGAGGACAAGCAAGTCAGAACAGATACTATAAAAAATAAACCCTAATATTTCTATTTAACATCTGTAGCATTCAATGAAGTGAAATTTTTACCAGTCGCTCCAGTGGGACCCAAAGGACCTGTGGAACCAGTGTCACCAGTGGGACCAGTTGACCCAGTATCTCCTGTAGGACCAGTTGAGCCGGTGTTGCCAGTTGCTCCAGTGGGACCAAGAGGACCTGTCGAGCCAGTGTCACCCTGTGGACCGGTTGATCCTGTCATTCCAGTGTCTCCTTGAGGGCCAGTCGAACCAGTGTCTCCCTGAGGGCCAGTTGAGCCAGTAGCACCAGTTGGACCAAGAGGACCAGTTGAACCTGTGCTTCCGGTTGGACCTGTTGGACCAGTAGCTCCAGTGCCTCCGGTAGGTCCTGTTGGACCTGTAGATCCGGTGCCACCAGTTGGACCGAGAGGGCCGGTACTACCGGTATCACCAATGGGACCAGTTGAACCGATAGGTCCTGTGCTACCCGTGTCTCCTTGTGGACCGGTCGATCCTGTATAAATAGAGGAATTGTAATTATATTTCATGAAAAACGTATAGTCATTCAGGCTTTATTTTATAAAGTTATATGTTATACGTCGATTTATAATACGAAGAAGCCAATAGTTTATGAAGGGTAATATTTTGATTAAGATCATATTTTATAAACGAATCATCATGTTATTAGATATATATTTTCAATTATGGAGTTTACATACCAGTATTTCCAGTATCTCCTTGGGGTCCAGTCGATCCGGTGCCACCAGTTGGTCCAAGTGGTCCAGTTGATCCAGTGTCTCCCTGGGGACCTGTCGTTCCAGTTGCTCCTGTTGGGCCAAGTGGACCTGTTGATCCGGTATCACCCGTAGGACCAGTTGAGCCTGTGTTTCCAGTGGAGCCAGTATCTCCCATGGGGCCAGTTGATCCAGTATCTCCAGTTGGACCGGTTGAGCCAGTGTCACCTGTAGGACCAGTTGATCCGGTTGCACCTGTCGGACCCAGAGGACCTGTTGCTCCAGTACCACCGGTAGGACCTAGAGGACCGGTTGATCCGGTTGCACCTGTCGGTCCTGTCGGACCTGTTGCTCCAGTACCGCCAGTCGGACCAAGTGGACCGGTTACACCAGTATCTCCTTGAGGACCAGTTGATCCTGTCATGCCAGTGTCACCTTGGGGACCAGTTGAACCAGTGTCTCCCTGAGGACCAGTTGAACCAGTATTTCCAGTGGCTCCAGTGGGACCTAATGGACCAGTTGATCCAGTATCACCAGTGGGTCCAGTGCTTCCCGTATTTCCGGTATCTCCTTGAGGGCCAGTGGATCCTGTCGCTCCAGTGGGTCCAAGCGGTCCAGTTGAGCCAGTATCTCCTGTAGGGCCGGTTGACCCAGTATCACCAGTTGGACCAGTTGAGCCGGTGCCGCCAGTAGGCCCGATAGGACCCGTGGATCCAGTACCTCCAGTTGGACCAAGTGGACCAGTTGATCCGGTTGCTCCAGTTGGACCGGTCGGGCCTGTCGCTCCAGTGCCTCCCGTAGGACCAAGGGGACCAGTTGCTCCAGTCATGCCCGTGTCTCCCTGTGGACCAGTGCTGCCAGTATTTCCAGTATCTCCTTGGGGTCCGGTGCTTCCTAATAATTTGTAATAATAAATAAGAGTTAACATCGTTATACACTATTTATATGTATGCTATACATGTGTGTGTTAATTTAGATCTATTAACTGTGTTTGAATACTTATATTTGTTTCATTGATTTGCCACATGTATGCAATATGCTTTGATTCAGACTTCAAATGTATTAATTGATTTATTGTTTAACCGCATATAATTATTGGAAATTTACCTGTATCTCCCATTGGACCGGTAGATCCAGTGCCTCCAGTGGGACCAAGTGGACCAGTTGAACCAGTATCTCCTGTTGGGCCTGTGCTTCCAGTGTCACCTTGTGGGCCTGTAGATCCAGTGTCTCCAGTTGGACCAGTGGACCCAGTGCCGCCAGTAGGACCTAGAGGACCTGTTGAACCGGTGTCACCAGTAGGACCAGTTGAGCCAGTCATTCCAGTATCACCTTGTGGTCCGGTAGACCCGGTGTCTCCTGTAGGCCCAGTGGAACCTGTGGCACCAGTTGGACCAAGTGCTCCTGTAGCGCCAGTACCTCCAGTGGGACCCATGGGACCAGTAAATCCAGTAGAACCGGTAGGGCCAGTAGGTCCAGTTGCTCCAGTGCCTCCTGTAGGACCCAATGGACCAGTTGCTCCTGAATCTCCCTGTGGGCCAGTACTGCCTGTATCACCAATAGGTCCTGTCGCGCCCGTGGGGCCCTCTGGACCTGTGGAACCAGTGTCACCCGTGGGACCAACTGGACCTGTACTTCCAGTTCCACCTGTGGGTCCTAATGGTCCTGTTGAACCAGTGTCACCTTGAGGTCCGGTCGAACCAGTATCTCCTTGCGGACCAGTTGATCCGGTGCCTCCAGTTGGACCGATTGGACCAGTAGTTCCAGTGTCACCTTGAGGTCCGGTGCTGCCTGTATCACCTTGCGGTCCAGTCGATCCAGTTGATCCAGTTGGGCCGATCGGACCAGTTGATCCAGTGCCACCGGTTGGGCCCATAGCACCGGTAAATCCTGTGGCTCCTGTTGGTCCAGTTGGTCCAGTAGAGCCTGTACCTCCGGTAGGACCCAGAGGACC
The DNA here is from genome assembly GCA_001703475.1 of Hydroides elegans. NCBI lineage: Eukaryota > Metazoa > Annelida > Polychaeta > Sabellida > Serpulidae > Hydroides > Hydroides elegans. The sequence goes on from LQRL01054407.1 coordinate 17,590, forward strand.
AGTGCCGCCTGTTGATCCAGTAGGTCCTTCAGGTCCAGTTGATCCAGAGTCACCTTGAGGGCCAGTTGATCCAGTATCTCCCTGAGGACCGGTTGAACCAGTGTCACCTTGAGGTCCCGTCGAACCAGTATCTCCTTGTGGACCAGTTGATCCGGTGCCTCCTGTTGGGCCAATCGGTCCAGTACTTCCTGAATCACCCTGTGGTCCAGTGCTTCCAGTGTCACCCTGTGGTCCAGTAGATCCAGTTGCTCCAGTGGGACCTAATGGTCCAGTTGGACCAGTGCTTCCCGTATCACCAATAGGTCCAGTGCTTCCGACTGGGCCTGTAGCACCAGTACCGCCAGTAGGACCTAGTGCACCAGTAGCTCCAGTACCGCCAGTAGGGCCCATGGGTCCAGTAAAACCAGTGCTGCCCGTGGGTCCTGTTGGTCCTGTAGCGCCGGTGCCTCCTGTTGGTCCAAGGGGACCTGTTGCACCAGAACTTCCGGTTTCACCCGCTATACCAGTTGCGCCAGTGGCACCGTCAGCTCCGTCAACTCCAGTAGGACCCATTGGGCCTGTAGCACCAGTGTCGCCATCTTGACCGGGCGCACCATCCTGTCCATCCGCACCAGTAGCACCAGTTGTACCATCAGCACCTGCTGGACCTGTTGCTCCGGTGCCACCAGTAGGACCCAAGGGACCAGTTGAGCCGGTGTCTCCTTGAGCGCCTGTCTGACCTGGTGTACCAGCTTCACCAGTTGCTCCAGTGCCTCCAGTTGGACCGATGGGACCAGTGGCTCCTGGAAATATATCGATCAATATTGAAAAAAAACAGCAGATAGTTTCAACTTATTGCCTGCAAGGATGATGTAGCTATGTAGTTATCACTATTTTTTTTCAATATTCCGATTAATAATTTGTTATCTTTAACTTACTGTTTACATTGTCATTTATTTATGATGAGCCTTTTTATGTCGAACTAATGAAACTACATATATGTAAGATGTGTGTACCTGAGCCACCAGTAGTTCCCTGAGCTCCTGTAGCACCAGTACCGCCAGTAGGTCCCATCGGACCAGTAAATCCAGTGCCTCCTGTTGGACCGGTCGGACCTGTAGCTCCAGTTCCCCCAGTGGGTCCGATGGGACCAGTGGCACCTGTGCTTCCTGAGTTTCCAGCGGGTCCCGTTGACCCAGTGTCACCCCGTTGTCCATCTGTTGATGTACCAGGTGGACCCTGGGGTCCGACGGGTCCAGTGGCTCCTGATGGGCCCGCAATACCAGTTGCTCCAGTGGCGCCACTTGATCCATCGTTTCCTTGAGGCCCAGTGGCACCGGATGCACCGGTTGGGCCGATGGGTCCAGTTCCTCCGGTTCCTCCTGTTGGGCCCATGGCGCCAGTAAATCCAGTGGCACCAGTCGGGCCGGTAGGACCTGTGGCTCCAGTTCCTCCAGTGTTGCCTAGAAATTGATAACAAAACGACCATTAATTTTTCTGTCAATATATCATCTGCATAGTAAATCATCCGTATATAAAATTATGTTTCAACTCAATAGCCTCAATAACACATTTGTAAACAAAACTCCCTTTGAATCCATTTCAAGTGTATACATGACCATTGCCTCTTTATATCGCCTAAAGTTTACATGATATGATTCCATTTCAGACCGCTTCACTGTTGAAATTATTTATATAATTCTGTTATCCTAATTATATCTTACCATCGGCACCGGGATTGCCATCCGCACCAGTAGCTCCAGTTGGACCAGCCGATCCAGTCGAATCAATCACTTCACCCGGTGGTCCCGGAGCGCCAGTCGCTCCGACTGGACCAGTTGAACCTGTTGCACCAGAAGGTCCACCCGGACCAATAGGACCAGTGGCGCCTGTAGTACCAGTGCCACCCGTCGGCCCAATAGGTCCAGTAACTCCAGTTCCTCCAGTCGGACCAGATGGACCTGCGATACCTGTGGCACCAGTTGGACCGGTTGGGCCCTGAGCGCCTGATGCTCCTGTTATTCCATCACTGCCTGCCGGACCAGTAGCGCCGGTGGGACCTGCAGCTCCGGTGGCTCCAGCGGGTCCTTCCGGTCCCGTTTGGGCGTCTCCGTCTTGACCAGGTGGACCTGCGGGTCCGACCGGACCGGTGGCACCAGTATCGCCAGGGTTGCCGTCAGCTCCTGTTTGACCTCCTGGGCCTACGGCTCCTATTGACAAACAAATATTGAATTAGGTTTAATTTTCTGGATTGTGCAGTGCATTAGATGATTTAACATGAAAAAGTGAATTTGTCTGCATTTTTATCTTACCATTATATTTCTTCAACGTTTAAAATGGTGCGGTATCGTAGTTTCATCAAACGTCTTGAGGACGGGTTCCAGGATTAAAAACTCATATTTTGAATGTAATAATATACTAGATAATATCTCTATTTATTGCAATTTATCCATATGTAACCTCGTACTCACCAGTGCCTCCAGTAGGACCTGTGGGACCGGCTGTGCCTGTTGCTCCAGTGGGGCCCGTGGGACCAGATACGCCTGTTGCACCGGTTTGACCTTCGGGTCCTTCCGCACCGGTAGCACCCGGTGCTCCCGCGCCTGTGGCACCCGTTGGTCCTATTGGTCCTGTGAATAAATATGAATTATGCTTGAATAAATATTTAGCAGATGGAGTGTTATAATAACTGTTTAATTTTAATTCAATAAAGCTACGATTAAGCTCGAAAAATTATAATGATCAATATAATGATAAGGTTATTATCTAGGCTCTTTTTCGATTATGGTTATTACATAGTCTTATGCATTTTGTTCTTGAAGTGTTTCATAAAAGTCTCAATATTTAGAGTAACGAGATATATTTATCTAACAGACAAAACCAGTTCCACATCAAGTTTTTGTACGGATATTCTAAGAAAAGAAAAGATAAATTATTGTGGTAATAAAGGCGTACTGATCTATGACTAAAAATTCTTGACTTGACAAGATTATTGAAGTCACCGCCCTATTATAAAGTACCTAAATTACTCAACTAAAATCAACATATCCATTTAGCATAGTTATATGAGTCAATATTTTGATGAAACAAAACCATTGTTGATCCATATGAAACAATCCCCGTCTAAAATCGTGATTGGTTGTGAAAAAAGAAATCTTCAGTTTCTTTTTACACCAAGACATTAACTTATTTTTATATGAATGTTTAATTTGGCTTTAAGATGAAACCAAACAACGAGTGGGTGTCGAATGATTTATCAAGAGGTGTAGATGTATTTAGATTTATTAGTTGAAGGTGGTGAAAATATTTTTATTGGTTTCAAGCTGCAAATGAATACTAACAACTTTTATTTTGTGTATGAAACATTAAGGGTGTGTTTCCACGGCGGAAAAGACAATGTGTTTTTTCACAGTTTTCTTTATAGGACTTTTAAAAAAATTCAAAATCCTATAAAGAAAACAGTGGAAAAACACCCTGTCTTTTCCGCCGTGGAAACACACCCTTATGGAGTGGCAAATCCGAATCGAAACATGGTTAAAAATGTTCATAGTTGTTCCGAAACGTTAACAATTCATAGAAAAACCTTAAACTTTCGTAATCACTATATAATAAGAAAGTAAATCGAAACCTGCATACCTTGTTCTCCAGTTCCTCCTGTAGCACCAGTGGGTCCAATGGGGCCAGCGGGACCAGTGGCACCAGTAGCTCCAGGCAGATCTATAGCAGAAAAGAAAATTACAATAGATGAACTGAATTCTAAATATTGATCTGGTTTTATTGTTATTCAGCCTGTTGAAGAAAATGCACCATGAACTCAGATATTTATGTTATGTTGTTATGGACAAGACTAAAAACCCCTAAAAATTCAAAATATCGTCGAAAAGATAACTTTTTGGCGTTTTTGATCAACTCTTTCTGCTATACATTGACGTCCCGGATCTTAAGTAGGCGTTTGACCCTAATCAAAACCTGTTTAATCGGATACTCGATGATAAAGGCTCGATGCTTTAAAATAAATAATCGTCGAAGGAGATTTAAATACATTGTTCTGAATTCCAGCCTTATGTCAAGGCTTCCATGTGTAAAGCGAAATATCTCAAACATCACAGATATTTTTTGGCGATATTGCAGATGGCATATTGTAAAAACATGTTTCGTGTGTTTCGTAGAATCTATGACTCGTTAATGACGTATAATACAGAAGTCTTACAATCTACCGTAAGTCACACTTTGTAACTTCAGATTATAAACGTATAATTTTATTTAGTTAACGCTCTAGTATATGGAAGCCATCATTTGAATTCGTAAGGCTAAGGAAAAATTACAAAAATATGCAAACTTATATTTGGTGAGGGTTCATTTCGTAATATATTTGCCTAGATAACACTTCTGAATAAATTGGAGTCAAATTCATGTTTACTGCCTCCATAGAGGCATCACGCTTTGTATCTGCTAAAAAGAAAAATATTTGATAGTTTTCCATTATAATTAAAGAGTTTAATACAAAACATGGTCTACTTTCAGGTCTTAATTTTGTATGGGGGGAGTCGAAATTCATGTTTTTTTTTCTCATTACGATTGTTGATATCGTTATCTCATTTAAGTAATTTTACCCTTTCACGTTTTACAATAATATTCCACAATTGAATTGTTTTCTTTTTTTCTTTTTGAAAACCATCTCCAAAGTTATGACTATTTTCCCCTCAAGACCAAAAACAGCTGTACTATAATTGTCTCTCGGTATCTGGTTATCGTTTCACTTTTTACAGAAAAAGTTGCATGGGATCATTTTATATGTCTAGGGTTTAGAATTTCGGTGTTGATGGTTTTTGCCTTTATTGGGCTATGCTTTATGACTGTCTTTTCGTGATAATGTTAACACTCGAACTATTTAGAGCGTGATACGAATTTCAGGGCTCAATTGATGTTGCATGTCGGATTTTGTTCAGTTATTATTTCGTATCAAGCGATAAATTTCCCATTAATGAAAATTACTTTTTTGCGTATTTCTTATTTTATTTTGTGAGTAGATTAAGGGTTAAAGCAGTAGATAGGGATATTTGAAGATTATTTTATCGAATGAAAATGTCTGCCGACGCCACAAAATATTCACACAGTTAGTCTTTTATTTTAACCCTCATACTTTTAATACTATAAATCAACTTTATTTGTCTAGCGAAACACAGACATGTAGGAATCTACTTCCGTTAAACTTGGTGTCAGAGGTAAATATTTTCGGTATTTATGTTTTTCCATGTATGTGCTATATACCCTCCAATCCGTCTATTTATTATACCACTTGTATCGCCCCCATTAACATATGAACATATCGGCGAATAGTTCTCAACACCGGCTCTCCTTGTAACATTTTTGTACTCAAAATCCCAATATTAGTAATATACTTATTGACACAAGAATTATCCACGCCTATGCTCTGACTCCAAGCGCTCTATTATTAGATTGATTAAAGCTAGTCGCATAGCGTTTTTGATCTCTCATATGAGTAGATCTGAATGGGATCTCCACTCGACTAGTTAATCCATTTGATACTACAAGTCAACAAAATAGTGGGTTTGTCATTGAGGTGAGTAGTTCCACAGTGCCATGCCTTTTCATGCATGCTTGATTCTGGATTTGAAGCCAAAAAAACAGGATCAGTGGAATCTCCAGGGCCAAAAAGCTATAGGCTATATGTGGTTTGGCTACTGGGCAGGGACGGTGCCCAACATGGATTTATGTGGGAGTTTATCCAGAAGAAAATATTATGATTGTTTTGGTTCTTGATATATTTCAATATAATATACACATGTAGTTAAAACATGTTTTCATAAAAGAACGAGGTAGTACTCTCATTTTCAAAATCTAGAATTTGCTTTCTATATTAAATTTGCTTTTTTTTCCACTTGAACATAGAAAACATAGGAAGACACTCCATTATTGGTAATATCTTTTAGATTAGGAGCAATACATCTGAATTCACCTCTGGCCCAAACTCAGTACCGCCCCACGAATTGGCCTAACCATTATTGCGCTATGACACGGGGTTTATCTGAAAGATATATTTTCTGTATATTTGAAATTGAATATAGTATTCATAATTATTTCAAGCCCATAGTCATTCATATAAAGCTGGCGTTGAGAGTCGATGCGATTATTTAGCGTAAGCTTCCGAAAAATGCTCCATATCTCTTTGACTTATGCAATGAAATACCTATTTTCATTGACCAGAGGAAAGTAAATATTATCCTCAGCAACAATGACTAAGACAGATTGACCTACA
>LQRL01054407.1:23858-36398 GCA_001703475.1 Hydroides elegans
ACTCGTTAAATATTATGGTAAATTACATAATGAATATTATGCTAAATTATATCATAAGTCTTTATTATTTTCATAGAAAAGCGCTTACATCGCAGACATGATACCTATTTACTAACGACTTAACTACAGCTGAAAACTCTTAAAATGTAACGCCCCAGTGCTATATACTTATTTACACCGTCGCTTCGCATACGTGCGTAAACTTTTGGATGCTTTTTGAAAATTTAAAACATGGTAACGTTCTTGACATTTGAAACTCTTGTCCTTCAAATAAGATGGTACGCAAAGTATAATTTGGAAAGAATGGGAAATGGACCCACGGCGAAGTTTTAAGAACTCATAATAGATAATTTGCACTGCATAGAAGCTGTAAGAGAGCTGTTTATATGTTGTACTTGTATATATTTTGCATATGTATATAACATGTATTGTGTTACAGGCGCAGATAATGATACAATTACAGAGGATTTCGTATCTTTATGTTAATGTTGTGGAATCAAACTCAATGACCTCAACATGCGTCCTGTTTTATGGTCATTATAAATTTTATTTTATTCAAAGCATAAAAGTAAAAGAATCACCCATGCTCGAAAAACAGGATTTATTTTGTACGTATGCATTTGAAAACATAACTTTGTAAAAATTAAATATGTTAACGTCAATGTACCCTGTATTTTAGTTTGTATGGAAAGGGTTCAACCCTGTGTCGTTATGTAAAATACTCCCATATACTTGACAGTTTTAGTGGTTCGTCGTATAAGAAGTTCAACTCTGGTTTATATTGTAGTGCTATGTTATATCGGTGTCACGTAAAATAATATTTTGACAGTGTAATATATCAGGCTCTCCACATTAACCAAAATTTTAAGAAAATTGTGGTGATCGCATATTAATCCAACGTTTGAAATGGGAAATGGTCTCGGTAAATCATGTAAATCTTCAGGTGTAAACCGAGTCTTTGGAAGGTATTGCACTTCGTATGGTAGGTTTTGGCTTTAGAAATGCATTTTGGATCTCTTCAACTCTGGTTGAATAAAGCTACTAATAATTGAGTACAGAGTTTACTGATTGATACATAAATCACATATTAACATGTTATTGCAAATACTTCAGCGTCAAATTAGGATTTCAATAAGGGTTTCTGTCAAAGTGGGACTAAGCTATATAGGGCCGTACATCTAATGATATTGTTTATTAAATATATTGAGCCTGATGACAATGCAAAAGATAAAATGTATCATATATACAAATGCATATTATGTGTGTCATGGTAAGCACAAACTGCTATTTCTTCAAGCATTTTGAATGTTTGAATGTTCAAGAACCATGACACCATTCCTATGCGCGGAAAGATAGAAGGGTATACACTTCAATGATTTACATGTAGCTCTTGGGAGTTGTTCACTTTAATTAGAATCTCAACGGTACATTAGCGTTCGCGTGACAAAATCTGGTAAAAGAGTTCTACAATGACTGCAACTTTTAAACGATATATATTCCCTTGGGAAAATAGTCTTGTTTGATTAAGATTTAAAATTGTTTAGCATAAAATCAGATGCAGTTTCAGAACCATCCCTTAAAATAAGTTTTAACTTCGATTCAATGTGCATTCATAATTTGTTTGCTCTTTTCGTAGTGTAACTGAATATTCCAAACTGATTGATAGGTCCTGCATGCTATATAGGGAATACAATAGTCAAAATACAGACTTTATTCAAACTTTCGCATGATGCTGGTTTCGGATTATTCCTTTTATTATAAAAAAGGTCAACATCCACGGGCAATATGGTGAAATATTATTTACAATAAAACTTGATGCCTAGAATATTAGATGCTATAAATGCAAGACAGCATTCTAGGAATCAACCCACTCGGCAAGACGCCGATTAATTATCCCATTGGACAAGAGCCGACGTACAACGTTGCTAATTTGAACGTGACGTCAAAAGGAAGGTAGTTTTGAAGCCAATTTGACGTCCTTTCACGTACTCAAGTTGAACAAAGGTTCATATTACCACCGACTTCGTCGCAACGCTGTTACGAAATTGTTCCTACGTTCGCGACGAAAAAAGGACATTCGGAAATCTTTCATATTGACATAATAATTAAAGGCTAGAATTGGTTAAGTCGCAGCAACACGAGCTACAAGCGAACTACAGCCTTAGAAACTAATCTGGAATTATTTTGTACATTGAGCTTTATATTGATAAGTACGAATTGCAGATATTTAACATTCACATATTATAAATATTAATCCATTTAGAAATAGGTGTGTATCACTTTACATGAGTATTGTCTACTTATTCATACATAATATAATGAGTTTTAAAAGGGAAGTATTGATTTAGTTCCATTGAAAACCCATAAGACCACCATTAGGATCTCCCTGTGAAAGCAGACCTTTAGGTTCTAATGCATAAGAATGCGACAGAGTCTATGTCTGTTGATGTGTGGAATTTCCATAAGCTTAATCATGTGTCTTATGGTATTTGAACACTTGACCATTTGCACCTCCTTCCGTATTTTGGTTCGTATAGAATAAATGTTCACCTTATAGCGAACCCGAACCGTCATTTCCAACTTAAGTAAGCATTTAATATTGGGAGATCGGTGATTTAAATTCCAATTCGTAAATCAGAATTCAGCTTTATATCTTGGGAGTCTATACGTGTTTCAAAAACTTATTTTTGTTGTCCTATGTGAACTCAAATTATGGTAAAATAAAGATTTTTGGAAGAATACCACTGTTCACCTTATGGCGAATACAATCTTAATTTCATAAATCCTATATAAAGCGAGCCGTAAGCCCGATGCTTGTCTTTCAGATGATTGTAGAATAATAGAATGAAATTAAATATACACCCATGCTTACATTTAGAGTCTACCGTTGTCACATTGAATCCAATATATGCACATGCCCTTGCAAGAGTGACCACCCTTCAGGTAATTTATCAATAGAGTCTGTTTGTGTTTACATTCAATTCACATATAATCTAGTCACTCATTATATACGATCTACGTGGTAGACTAATTGATCGAAAAGTGACGCACTTTTGACCTGCTTGGCGTCTTTAATATGCAATTATTCAATCAATGACTTAAATTCACAAGCGATAAGTATATCAAAAGAACACACCAGGGTCACTTTTCAAAAGCATATAATCGCAGTAAAATTCATAAACCACAGACTCAGTACATATCAATTTAGACCATAAAAATACACATGTGCTATGATCGAAAATTGACGCACCCTGATAATCTTAAGGGTTTAAACGGGGAGATATATAAAAAGATCGATTTAGAGTTTAAATACGTTATTTTATTTTGCAATACGTTTGCCATAGTACAAATTTAAGAACCTCGTCCGACTAATGAGGTTCTATCTACCATACCATTACTCTATTCTGTAGATACTATGGACCATCAAAGTAACCGTATTTAACGATAATTTATCTAATTAAGTAGCATATTAAATTTCGTTATTATATCAAAATAAACATTTAAAACGATAACGATATAATTCTATGTGTAAATTGCATCGTATGATATAATTTATAGAGAATTTATAAAAACTTACTTACTATTTAACCAATGATTATCATATCGTGTCACTATTTCTTATTTACTCCTACTTTTAATTACTCAACTGACCTTTTAAATAATTATTTATATCGTATATACAAAAAGCTCGCCAAATTATACAACTGTGATGCTTTTATAATCAAATAATTGTAGGTGCGTCACTTTTCGATCATGCCACGTGGTCGTTTTTCCAAGATCTATTCCGTTTTAATCTCTTACTCTGTCATGTGAATTAAAATTAAGTGACGTGATTAAGAACATCTATAATAGTGTGTTCTAACGAGATATCTATCGATTTTTAATTAAAACAGGTATAGGAGATAATTGATATTAAAGCCGCGAAGCAGGTCAAAAGTGCGTCACTTTTCGATCAATTATTCTACTCCAATCAAGAAATCTGTTTTATGTCATCTAAATTTGATTCTTATAATCGAATATTGTATAACAAGTTAACAGTCGAATAGCATGATTATGTTTTGAATATGTTTTGCTGAGTGTTGTGATTTATTGTACCATTTACAGTCAAAAGCGTTCAATATATGATACACTTACATATTATATACGTTTATTAGTTGTTAATCACCTATTGAATAAGTTTACATTAGATTTAGTTCCCATTCGCCATAAGGTGAACACCTCGCTAAGGACAAAATTGCAAAAACACTTTCATCTGGTACTCTTGTTTATCAATATTTTCCAATGTTGTCAGTACATAGTAAAGAAGACATCTAAAGCTGATGTTTGGTGTATAAAAATCGGGAATTATCATTAAAATAGATATCAAAATATCTATATTATATGTCAACTTGTTGCATTTCCTCGCGATAAGGTGAACATTTATTCTATCAATAAAATCATAGTAAAATAAAATAAATTTCATACCATGATATTCACAAAAGATATGTCTATGTAGTTATTGAAAAACAAATGGACTTTTAATATGAGTAAAAACGGTATCAAGGATTGAACTAAAATGATTCCAGATTAGTTTCTAAGGCTGTATATTTCATATACCCGCTTGTAAAAATACGTTGACATCTATTTAAATATTGAAGTATAAGAAAATACCACCAGATAGATTTGCTCTCGCTCAATTTATTTTAGAATGGAATGGCACAACACTAAATGGATTCATATATTTTGTACATTTATTTTGTTTAAGTGCATTCATATTATGTTAACAAATTCGAACAAAACTGTATTCATATTGTATCAACAAAATATGCCATATGTGACTAAACAATGCAAAAAAGCGTTTGCGTGTTTTTATTTAATTTTAAATTATGGCTAAACGGATCTTATTTTCCACTTCAGTTTGCAAGAATGTTTTATACGGATATAATATTTTACCTTATCAAATGATAATTAACAATAAAAGTGAACGACCTCCACAAACCTTTCTATCTTGTGTTCTTTTTTCATAACTAATTTAACCGATTGATAAAACACGAAATCTAAGTCAAATATCCTGGTCTAATAAGCTAGTTATTATCGTAATTATGTTTTGTTAGGTAGGTTCGTATGCTTCCATATAGTTGGCTATATGCATGGATTGACTAACGTCATTGAGTAAAACTGCGGACTAGAAATAGCATCGTATCTACTGATTTGTCTAATATTTATATGAGGTTATAAACAAAATGCAATTTGGTTAAGTTACCCGTGACAGTTAATTCTAATAAGCCGGTTTAGTTTACATGTTTAGAACTATCTATTAAATCTATATCTTTATAATTTTATGTTACAATATATGACAATTCTTGGTATTTTAAATATTGCCATGTGCGACCCAAATTGAAGCGCTTTCAGGAAAATTAAGTAGAGCTTCATTAATAATCACTTTTAATGATAAATTGTTTAATATTAATCAAGTGCATATCATCATCTAGCATTGCAATTGCATGTTATCAATGCCTGACTGATTTTGCCAAGTTGAAGACCTAGATTTTAACAAAATATGTGTAATCGCGCACAAAGATTTGCTGGGCCAAAGTCCTAGCCTACGAAACCTGAGAAGACTCGAACAACTCTTAAGGCAAATCTGTAAATGTCGATTTTATTCTAGAATTTGGAATCGTACATGCATTTAGTGCACGTCAACTGTCCTTATAATTGCTTCTTATTAATATGAGAAATTCCTTAAATCTGAAGAACATTACATTGCTTGCATTGAGTGTCATATTGCAAATGGAAATAGCACAGAAATAAAACGGAGTATAAAACTTAACGAAACGCTCAACATTTTTTTTTTCTGTAACGGTAACGTATCATATATAAAATACGAACGGGGTCTGGCATCCATGTTACATTTCTCTATTCCAGTATATAGTATATGAAAGAAATTCGCGCCTGTTCGTGGGAAACGGTGTAAGATACACCCGGGTCGCATAAAAATGTAATGTCGTCAGACGCGACAATATGAACATTCTTAATGGGGAATTTCATATAGTTGTTATGGAATATAAAACGTTAGCTTTGGAAGTGGGTTTCTTGTTCTTTGCACTGCCCGTCAAGTGGTTGGATTCTCTACAGACATATTGAGTGGTCCAAGAAATGGCATATGCTTTTCATTAAAATAATCTCTACAACATACATGATTATGCAGTTCGAATCCCGTATGTTGTAACTAAACAAACAGACTCTAGATGAAAACTCGGCCAAGGACAAAATATGACGAAAATAAATCCATTCATCGGTTCCTCAATGGCTTTTTATTCAAAATCCACTTCGTGCAAAGAGCTTTAAAATCACATAGAGCTTGTTAATTAAAATTGTTGTCTGCTCTCTTATCAACGCACTGATCCAATTAATTCAAACATTCAGTTAAGTTGTACTGGATGTCTTACTTCTCATTGTTGTATATATTAAATTAAGTAATATTAAAGGTTTATTCAAGATTTAATGAAATATTCAAAATATTAAAAGTTATATTAAGATGAATGCCAATAAGACTGATTTAAATAGCCAAAAACTGTTGATCAATGACTTTTAATTCTGCTTTTTAGCGTATTCACCGAGACTTTGTTGCTGTAGCAATCATTCACTTTAACATTCTCCTGCTTTTTGAAAGGATTAAATTTTAGATATTTTACTTTAAAATAATTTGGTAAATATATATCAATGCAGATAATGGACCTAACATAGATCTAAACTATATAGATATAATTATATAATTTTGAAAAAGTTTGGAGGAGGTGACAAAGACACATGTATGTGAAGCCAAAGATAGCATTATAAATGGGCTTTATTTATCACATACATAAGCAATATGCATAAATATAACTCAATTAAAGCTGTTGGTATTGATAAGAAGATATATCGGTGGAATGTATCAAGATTTGTATCTAAAACAATCTACATGCACCATCGATACACTTGGTATAGAGACTTGAATGGTACCAACACCGTGAACAATCGAAATGGTGCTTGTTCGAGGTAATGAAATATTCGGTGTATCCGATAATTGAATCGTTCTGGTGAATTATACTTTTTTTGCACGAATTGTTTTTTACTAGCGACTCGTTTGACGAGGTTACACATATTTGAAAGTATGTTTACTCTCTGAAAATATAAACCTTTCATACATTTGTAGTTTCGTTAGAAATCTACATGTCGTGGCTTCATATCTTATCTAAGCGTGAATAAAATGGCTAAATATCTTACCAATCGTGTGCGTGCGTTATCGTTTGAGAATTAAAGTATTGCAAATAGCAGCTAACTATGTCAAAAAGGGTTCATTTTGAACAAAAAAATAAGTGAATAAATAATTTTTAAAGTATCATTTCAAGGATGGGATGGAAGGTAATTTGGGGATTCGGTATTCATTATGATTGGAAAAAGACATATTTCGATACATATTCCAACATATCACTGATTTTTCCAATCACGTCAAATATCATAATGATGCGACAAGGATCACCTGAGATCACTACCAAATCAAACGAAAAAACATGTATAGCATTAAAAATCGCCAGCGATATTGATTTCGTTATATTTTCTTTCAATTTCGCAGCGACCTCAGGGTAGCCTATAACCGCACCATAACATTTTAATACTAAACCGCTAGGTGGATTTTTCGTGTTTTTTTTTCTCTAAGAGTGTGCATACCTTCGACCTGTCTCTTTCGTCTTGTTGTTATGACTACCGGGTCGCTATCTGTGAAGTCTACATAATCGATACCATATTGTTAATGAATTTTTATTGTTGCAGCTAGCATTGGTTGTACAATAAATACTTTATTTTTACTGAAGATTAGGTCTAGTTAAATTGAAAAGTGGCGCGCGGTTCTAACCTCTCATCCTCCTTAGCGTTTAAGCGTTTATCATGTACCATTTATGGTTAATAGTGTATGGTTCATGTGTTTAGCCTTAATTGGACTGTCTTTATTCTTCTATGCGTTTATCGTTTATGCGTTTGGCATTTATAGTCTATGATGTATGCGTGAATACGTTTGTCATGAGAGGTTAGAAACGCGCGCGACTGTATATAGCACTAAACCAACTCAAGCGTGTTGAGAGAGAAACAATGTTGTATACTTTGAAATTGAGCGGTTTGATATTTCAAATAGATGTTGCCAAAAGGATGAAAGATGATACACTAATTAAAATAGAGATATCATTTATAAAGGAATAATGCAACTTTGCATTATAACTGAATAGTTTCACGAAAGAGTAATGACCGGCTTCAATGGAAGTTCAATCGACAATAGAATAACATCGTCGTTCTTTATTTTGAGCTTATAGAATTTGCCAATTTCCGAATCTCAATTTGCTAGAAGTCAATGTTAAAAAGTAAAAGGTCCACAGCGTAACATCACATGTACATGGACTGACATGTATTAACCGGACATGTTGAACTAATTCCGTATCTACATGCATGAAATATTTTAACAAATTTGTTGAAAAAAAAGCGCAACAATAGTTGAATTTGAAACGCTTGAAATCGCAAAGTCGTGAAGTAACACAACAATTGCTACAAAGTCAAGTCAAACCAAGAAAAGAAATGTTCAACTGGTTTTTGAATAGTATTGAAAAGAATGCATTTACATGCCGCCCCTTCTTATTGTGCAGATCACTCCCTAAATAACACCATAATCATAAAATCTTTTCAAAGCCGGTATTTTTATGAATGAATGTCAGGTCAGATTTGCCAAAAAAAAACGTACTACAATTATACGGCAATTCGGCGCAGACAAACCGCAAGATATGCTATAATTTATAAGTTACTAGATGTACGACGTCGTGTACGCATAGTAGATTGGAGATATAATAACCTGTGCGGTTACATACATAAATGCTATATACCGGTAGTTATTTTAAATAGTTAGACATGCATTTATTTATTAATTATACATTGGAAATTATAGGCACACATATACATTTTTACTCAATATTGCAATGGACGTATACACACAAATGTGATTAAGAACATCAAATCATGCGACGTCTGTCCAATTGACCTCCTAGAGACCGAATCGTTTTCTTCCTGTTTGTATTTTTCTTCTTAAGTGCTCATTTTCCAATTTCTAATTTACAGAATTTTTACAATCACTTTATAATGCCAAGCGCTTCTACTTACTGGGGTTGACTCTTGCTGCCATGGAGAACTCAGCGGGAAGCGGGATCTGGTCATACACGTAATCCTGGCCGACCACCGGCGGTCCCGGTTCCAAGTTACGAAAGAGGGTTTGAGCTGTTTCTATGTACGATATACTCATGACGCCTTCCTCGCGATTCAACGTCCATCCTATGACGTCGTTTTGGCCTACTTCGACGTTAAGCGCCTCGACGTTGACCTGTAGGGGTAAAGGAGGATAATAAGATAGACGTATATGGATTTAAAGGCACGGCTTGGTTACAGTTTTGCAGAACAGGGTATGGTGCACATTGCGTTATGATGCAGTCCGATTATCCCACTAGCCCACAACTGCACCATTTTGTATGTAACAATTAAGTATCGAAGCAGTTATTGTATGAAAACATATATCTATCGTTCTCGTCCTTGCCAAAGAGCACGTGATTGAATGACCATTAATATGGTGTCACTGTATAGTAAAAGCACGAATAAACCATCAAATGTACTATATTGAAAAACATAATGCCCATATACTGACCTCATAAAATATACCGAGCGGATTGGAATGATCCACATTGATCTCGGTCTCCCACCGCAACCTATACGTCGTATCGTCGATCTTCTGCCACACCTGCAGCTTGAGCGGCACGGACGACGAGCCGTCCACCGTGTTATTATGGATATAAAAGTAAAAGTACTCGAGTTTGCCCGCCTCCAGGGGGCGTTGGTGCAGGATCCATGTCTTTCGGCCGCCTGTGGTGACTGAGGTGTCCCGACGAATGACGTCGTTACCGAAGACGTTGGCCCGCTCGGAGACTAGAAGGCCGGCTCCACCGGGGGTCGTGGTGATATCTGCAATATGGGAGAAAGTGTATGTTTAATAGAAATATGGTCAATTTTGGGCACACTTAGAAATAAATAAACTCAAATGTCTAAGAAATACATGAATCTTAATTTATTAGAATAGTATGTAGACATTATGAACTTAATACGTAAAGGGATGATTTAGGGGTAAACTCTCTGTGAATATCGTTAGATTGATTCGGATCACGAGTAGGTAAATTGTTAGGTTCGCTGTTGCAATACCATTTGTCGAACGAGAGCTCTGGGTATTAGCAAAAATGATACGTGTAAATTAATATTTTACCAGCATAACCGCTTGTTGAGACAATATGTAATTTTAGGTTTGACTTTTGTTAAAAAGGACTTCATATATGATATTGTTGTTTAACCATTATGTCTATTATTAGGGACATTAGAAAGTAAACAAAAATCAAAATGATTTATCATGCGAAATTCTTATAGAAGTTCGATCTTCTTCTCGGGTCGAATGTCTGCGTTTGCGTCATAGGAAAACTGTAGGAGCACGATATATTTGGGTGGATGAAATATGGGGCCTATATATTTTGCAAAGAGGGGCTCGCGTGGGCGTTTAAGTTTAAAAGGAGATATTTTGGAATTTTATTCCAATGCGTGAGCTCATTAAAACCACGGTTTTTAATTGAACGATGGGGAGATGATTTCTAGGGTATATATTAAGGCATTAATGGACTAATGTTCATAGATGTATACAATCTTAACTATGTTTACACCAAGGGAAATGGTACTCCGAACGTTCGGCCGGAAATTGTGTGGCGTTGAAATATCAGAAATCAACCTTTATAACGATATAGAGGTGACCAGTTTTTCATATAAGAACGTATTTATCAATAGATTTATGAAAATGTATAGAATGTCGCCGGCGACGCTCGCCCTTTTAAGGTAGCATTTTCGAGTGCCCATATAAAACAGTTTTATTTTACAAATATTCGCAGTGAAGAGGGCATTCATCTTTTAACGTCTTTTAAATACTTATTTACACGAAAAGCGCTTGAAATATGTACGGCACGCTTTAAGAAAATAATGGGGTATAGACGTTAGTTGTCAAACTCGGGTTTTGACAAAAGTAAAGAAATATTTATTTGTTCACTCCCGTCAATGATATCGTTTTACTAAACAAACACCACGTGAACCTTTAGGTGAATAATTTTTAAAATGTTTATAAGTATATTAAGATGCCTGTAACATTTGTCTAAATGTTAAAAGTCTTGTCGATTATGCTTAAAATAATTGATAAATTATTCAATATAACCGATTTTTCATCAATTGCCCAACATAAAATCTATTTATTTATCTTCAATATGTGTTTTACAACAAAAGGGATGGCTCGGATGAGTTTTATTTGCGATTCTAATTCTTATTCAAGGATCGTTGATTCATATAACATTATAACACGAAGCGAGGTAAAACGAATCGTTATATAAGCAAGTTTTCAAGACGACGTCGCTAACGTTGGTATAACGTCATTGTGTAAAACAAACATGCGAGACATGTTTCGGTGTTCGATATATAAGTGACGTCAGCATAGTGCTATAATAATACAATACAAAGTGCTTCGAGCGAACGTTGACGCAAAGGTTAGTAAACTATTAAGTGTTCTTCCTTTTTAATTAAGACATTTTAAACTTTAAGGCTGTCACCATAAAGTCCAAATTTTATCTCTTCATTATTTTCGCGCAAAACTGCCAAGAGGGTGCTCTCTGCCGCCATAGTGGTACAGAGTGCATATAAACAGAGGGTGCTTGTAAATCTTCATTGTATGTGTATTAGGGCCAGTGTTTCGTCAAGGTTGAGGAGTTATCTTCAATGGGACTTTTACGAATGCTCGCAGGTATCTTTCACGTTTAAAGCCGAAAACCGGTTGTTACGTTCGTTGACATTGTATGTGAATGTGCGGGGGACGGACATCCTTAAAAGAAAGTCATTATGACTAGAATTTTGGTCTGTGGGTGGCAGATGGAGAAGCATATTGAACAAAATGATGTTTTTATTGTAATGTTACTTTTGTTATCTATAACACTATGCATGAGTTGATATTATGCACTATTTTCCACAGCATAATAGCTGAACTCTTTAGGAGTTTTATGTCCTGGTTTTTGAACACGGTATACATCCCCTAAGTGGAGTGCTCCTATCAGTTATTAAGTTCACAGACATTATAGTACAAATAATTGGCTATGGTTCTAGCTCCCGAAGTCCATTTTTTTGTGAAATGTTCGTTTGGTGCATAGGCCCCTAGACACGTAGTGAATTACCTTAGTTTTGTGGACGTCTCTCTAACTGTAGACCCCCTAGAATATAGTCGAATATGTCCTCAAAAATAGAGTTGCTTATATGATTTTCTTTCATAATTAAATCGATATTCATTAGAAACTGCAAATATTTTACCAATAAAAAATCTAATGAAATTATTGGATCATGTTTTCATTCTAATTCTGTCGAGATTCAACGTATTGTTAATCCGTGTTAGTTTACAGTCCCTTTGTATTCACGAGCTATTATTTT
>LQRL01054407.1:36408-48312 GCA_001703475.1 Hydroides elegans
TTATAATCGACAAAAAACTAATTAGGAAAATGAAAGTGCTCGGTCAACTCCATGAATTAAAACAGTGTACAATATTTCAATTAATGGGCTGACCTCTTATTATTGTATGCGTAAGCAACCGAGTTTTTAAGATGTCACATGGTTTCGATTGGATAATCCCTTCGAAATTCCATAATTCAATTTTGTATACCCGTTTAAAAGGGCTTCCCGGAAGGCATGCTCGCCTTCTACATGTTATGATTGAATTGATATGATTTTCGACTATTTTTCAGGCTAAATTGAATTGTGGGGAGAGGAATGGGGGAGGGGGGGGGGCTAACCTCACTATTATAATGGTTATGTTTATGCAAATGTAATGTGACCTGACAAAATCATGCCGTATAATTTCTTTAAAATTTCTATTTAGCAATTTATATTGGTTGATATTATTGATGTTGTTTATTCTAATATTATTTTGAAGCGATAGAAGAATATTGTTTGTGACCTTATTCTATATATTTGTTACCATCTTAATTGATTTCATACTTAATAATCTACTTACATTACTACATAACATTGTAAAGCTAATACGTATAACTTTGATCTTACTTCTCCAGCTATAACAGACATTCATAATATGTTAATAAACATAATGAGCTGCGATGATTCAATGAATACATGACAAAATTGTGTGATATGTAGGGTCTATGAATTTTATTGTTATGACCCCCCTCACCATAACACTCACTCTTACTGACTTCCAATAGATTCTCCTTCACACATTGACGAATCGTCATGTTTTGGACACGTTGTTTGTATTGTTAGACTAATAGACTTTCTATCAACAACCCGTAAAGGTGCGACTCAATTATAGACACCAGCCTTTGTCTTGAAAAGACCCTATTGCCTACGACCAATAGGATTCAGTTCAATGTCGGATGCACACAATTATTTCAGAATTAAAATGCGAAAAATAGTTCAAAAAACACATTTTCTTTCATATCTTTTTAATTAAAAAAACATAAGAATTTGATATTTTTAAAATCATTCCCGTTTTTGGATAGAAATTTGCAATGCTCAAAATATTTTGCATTGCAAATACCGTTTTGCAGCTATAAGGGCTAGAAAAAAACCTTAGCTGTCTGATCTTGCTTTAGTGAACGTGAAAATGGCATTGTTTAAGAGAGAGGTTATTGTCATTAGCAGTAAGATGTCATAAATAAATTCGCGTTAATTATGTGTTTGAAATATGAGGAAATTGTTCACATTTTAGAATAGTCAAGAGATAGTTAAACATGCATTGTATCATGGCACAAACAATTATAAAAGGCTTCACTCGTGCATAATTATAAGCCTTCTGAAACAGAACTGAAAGAGAGAACCCGTACGCATCCCATGAAAAAATGTTGCTTCTTTATTAGAATTAGGCCGAAATTCGGGATTGGTTTATAAAAGGAAATGCTATTACAAATTACATTATTATAAAGTGTATTTCATCACATAGAAAGTGGACCAGAACACGTTACAGATGATTTCATCACTTTCACGTCCACAGACATGTACCAATTCAATCTTTTGTGGCTAGTATTTCCTATTCGTATGTCCGCGTCAAGATAATCATATTGGTCTACTATGAACTTTTCGATTAATAAATAATTAATATTTTATAATAACTCCCATGAACGTTGACTCGGGTCCCTTAACATTTCGTTGTTTATATCGATGCTTATGTTGTCGGTGGTCTACAAAGCATCTGATATCGCACTTGGTGGTGATTTTGGTTCAGGGGGTAACTGATTGGAACTATAATCACAATAGTAAAGACACTGAAAGATGATGTATTCCAGAAAAGGTTTTCGAAATATGAGTGTCGACCAATTTGGCTTTTATCTAATCAGGTCTTGAGACTGAAATAAGATACCCATAGTAAAGTACCAAAGTGCTAACTGAAGTGTATTTTAATTAATTCGAAAGAAAAATGTGCTGTTCACGATTTTCTTATGTCACGAATCCACATGCCAAAGAGCAAATATTTAAACGGAAATGATTAATAAGCCATTTTAATGAACTTAAACTGAATCATGAGACATGTTCATCAGTTAATCATTTTATTTACTATGACGTTTTTTTCTGAAAAGTTCATTTTCTATTAAGAATAATACAAATGTGATGAAATGTGCGAAATTGATTTTTCGACATCGCCGACAATATGCCCGGGTTTATCTTCATAGATATCTGGCATATTAAATAAATATAATTTTTATTTAAATCAAATCATTCTATCTTGATTCTAGCTGACATTGCACCCTCGATTGTTAAAGCACCAGTTCGAAATTGAAAAGAGAACAACTGGAATTCAACTGCAACCAAATATATTGCGCTACATTAACAGATACCCCGTACATTTTACAATGGTATTTTTATTTGAATTCCGCCTCGCACTTTGACAGATAATGTGTATTGATATTAAACACCAAAGTCGAGGTCAGTTCCATTGAACTTCTTTGCCTTTAAAGTATTTATAAGTATATTTTCATACCGTTACATACACTAACGAGAGTCTACTCATATTACATTTATACTTGCAACACCGAAGCCCTGTTTCATTCCTCTTCAGGCCTTGCAATGATTCGCACGTTTAATTTTATTTTTATTTCAGGGACCGTACATGGAGTATAGAGAAGGGGGATGTTACACAAGCCCCCTATTCAAATATAACTAATATGATATATAACGTTTAAAGCATATAGAATATGCATATAGGTATATGTATATATTATTGAATGGTTTGAATTGATATACGACATGTTCCCTTCCAAATCCTGTCACAAAAGCGTTGCACGTATTGCTTAGATGATGGACATAACGCCGTACGTAATATATTGACAACTTTACATAGATTTGCAGCGAAATACAAAAAAGAAGCTGACTACGGTATTACGATGTTATACGAAATTCCGTGTCAAATCCCATTGTCTTGCCGATGTCATGTCGTTTCATTACGTCGCTAAAATGTACAATCCGAGAGATAAGAGGCTCAACATTTGTGATTTCTTTGGCATAATATACATGTATGCGATTACATAAATAATGTATTGGTAAGACGTACATGGGCTGATGTCTTGCACGATCACCGAACTTTATATACGACCCCTCGCCACTGCTATGTCACCCTACATAATTCCATGACACGAAAGGCAAAAAATAGGAAATCCCTTGCTTATGGCAGCATCGCCAAAGTGACAATTCCAAGGTTGGAAGCAATTCATCCCTTTCAGTCCGATCTTGTTTCAGTGCGATGTTTTGCTAGGCTAGTTTTAGACGGAATGTTCTCGCTCGCTGATATTTGAAACGTCTGTATTACGTGACAGAGTTTCTATAACGGATATATAGTCAAAACTAGAGGTTGATGTGATTATAACTATTATCGTTGAAATAATAAATGCTGCATTTATTGACAGGCTTTTCAATAGCTATGATTTGGGCAAAGTAGGAGTACCTCAAGAGCCTTTCCTCAAAAACGATATTCTACCAATTCATCATTGGATTGCTTATTTTTGAACTGGTTTCAATTTTGAATGTTGTTGATCATTGCATATTTAAAGCTGGTTCAAGCTAAGATTGTACTTTTGCAAAGCATGTTGTGGGGATTTCCCCTAGTTTTAATAAAGTGCCATGACGGATTTTGTCAGATTCACATTGTTAAATAGGTTATATAGACCAATTGTGTACGAGAAGTAAAAAATAACATTGCGAAAATTCCTAAAGTTTGCATTGCGTTTGCTTAAGAAATTCACGTCTGATTACGCAGGACTCCTTGAATAGTACAACTCAACAGAACGAAGCCATTCTATGTGTGGTCTTTTACCGTACCCCTCCAGAAACTTTGTCCCAGTTTTTCTTTATATACGGAGCTCCTTTGCAAAACATACACACTGAAAAGAGACATTTGTCCTGTTCCATGTTTGATCGTAGGTCACTTTAGTTCGCAAAGATCATATATGCGAACATGTAGGCGTCAGAGATCGGAAGAGCCAAAGGCGCTAAGACGTAACCCGAAAAATATAAAAGTTATTATTCCCTTTATGCAATGTGGAACATGTGGCCAAAACAAATTGTATCGGTGTGGAGTATATATCTGGAGGCACCTAGGCGGTTAATCATCTGTATACGATATTTGATTGACTGATAAGACGTAGAATTCTAGTGTACGTTACACGAGGGGACAATGGCGCTATTCTGCTGGGAAGTGACTTTAACCTTGAAGGATTGAATCGTTTGTCGCACACCTTTTGTACAATTTATTAAGTGTCCTGTCGTCTATACTGTTTTGATAAAACCCGATATTATTCAAACATTTTTATGTTTTATGAAAACGAGCAATCAATAGAAACTGTTTTTATATAGGTATAGATGTTGAGTTGTCTAATGCAATAAAATATATGTTTTCCATGATATGACATACAGTGGCGTGCAAGAAATGTGGTACCACAACAAAATTGACGTTTTGAATGGAGTCCTTATGTTCTCCGTCAAACTGAAATTCGATCCTTTCATAATCATTTTATCACGTTAATATGTTATCCAAAAACTAGTCATAGATATGTATGAGCTTCCGGTTACATCTCTCCTCATTCTCTGGTTCCTCTTGCATATCATATTTACATATGAAACCGTTTTATATGGTGCAAAGCCACTAAAAAAGATATAGGTTTGGTAAAACCATCTTATGGTCCCATAAATTGTAATTTCCAATACAAAAATGGGATAGGGTTGTTTTTTTTTTGGTATATCGAATCCTAAGTTTACTCACACCGATATTTTATCCACATCCGGATTTCGAAATTCGAACTCGGTGTTTAACCCGTGAGTAATATTTAATATATAACGGAACTGTAAAATCAAAGTAGTACATATTGGCGGGGAGTTGTTCAATAATTTTCACTTAAAATAAGATAATTTGTTATTTGACAAGAGAGTTTGTTGTCTAGTAGAGCATAGTCAAGGTTATGGCAAATATATGCATTCGTTATGGTCTGTATCAGATATATTGGTTATTTGGGGTGCATAAATAGAATTACATATGCAATAAAACCTGTCTTATTCTCTTCTATGTATAAGGATTTATAAATAACAAAATTCAAATAATAAATCCATATGTACCTTCTAAATACAGGTTTTTGCTTTTTATTACCAAAGGCGCCGAGACGTTTTTTTTATCATTTTCTGGTTAAACAGCAGAGGAACATCTTTCCTTGAAACAGGTTTGTGTTACCATATGTTTCGAATCGGATTAAGTTTTTTTTTTATTTTAAAGCGAGACAAGCCTGGGTTGGAACTTGCGTGATGTGAGATAATTACGTGGATTACGCAATGTAGATTGAAACTGGTAAAACGTTGATTGAGATTAACGTGCTTTGAAACTTACGTTGGTCGAGACATATGTGGGTTGAGACTAACATGGTTTGAGATTTCATGGTTTGGGTAGTCGAGACATACTTGTATGAGGGTTGAGAGTTACGTGGGTTGTGGTTTAAGCTTATGATTGGTTGAGATTTATGTGTGTTGCAACCTATATGGATTGAGACTTAGGGGGGCTAATTTGGTTGGGACTTACCTTGTGCTTGCGCTATGCCCGAATGACTGAACACTGTGAAAACTGCTAATAATACTCCTATAAATCGCATCTCCTGCAACAAAAACAAACAATTTTAATAAAACCTCAAGAAACGCATTTTTAGGCATTTTTGAAATTGTATATACGATTGATATAGCTAATTACCTTGACCTATAATATGCATGATGGTTTTGCGACCTACCAGACCTTGCAGAATGTGGTTTGATGACGTAAAATAACATTTGCAATTAATGTCTTCAATGATTTAGATATACCTTCCATGATTCCATTCCAGGAATTTTAAACATTGATTTAACATTTGAACTTATCCATTAAGAATGGTGTATGCATTTACAACACTTTATATTTCATATAAAATGTGTATTCCTAAATATACATTATTTGTTTGTTAGGGTCAATGTAACTCCGGTTTGTGACCTGAGGAACTCCGTTAACGACAAAACATCCATAGCTCACTCTGATTCCGCAATTACGAATGAATAATGCATGTTTAACGTATTGATGATAGAATTTGAATTTCATAAATCATGAAAAGTACAGGTCTCTATAGCTTATTTTTGACATGAAATCACAATATTGTGGGCATTTGAGTTTAGTGAAATGGTCAATTAACCTTGGGGACAGTGCGGCAGGGTGCACCATAGTCAAACCCAAAAGACCAATACAATTATCCTAGTGGGACAGCTCACAAAGCAGAATGGAACATCATATGAATAGTTTTCGCAACTGTCCAGTGTGCGCAGATATATGGCAATTAGTTGTCGCGTCGAAGGTTTTTCATTAAGAGTAAACAAACGTCTAAACAACATAAGTTGTACGTGAAGTGGCGTTTAGCGGTATGGGCGATGATATATCTTGCACGGTCGGGTGAACGTATTTGCATTTTCAAGAAATGTCCTGTGCCCTGCCTTTACATATAAAGATATAAGAAACAGCTGTCATGCAGTATTGAATGCATGGTATTTGGACAAATTATTCATAAACAATTTAAATAAATACAACGCAACGATGCGACAAATCATGAATATCACTTGCAAAAAAAAAGATAAAAAAGAAAGGTATTTGCAATAAAAACGGTCAAAGTTCATTAAAATTATGGCAAAACAATCTATTAAAGTTATGATTATTACACAATATGGCTGCTCACTGGTCAAACAGGACAAACTGTCTGACAGGTAGTACTACTCTCTCATGAAATGTCTGTCACTTAAACTAATTTGAGATAAAAAAAAATCAACTGCGTTGCCATCGAAACCAAAGTGAATCATGGACCCGAATTTCATATGGTTTTGGTGGTACAGTAATCAACTGATACATTTGGCAATATTAGCGAATAAAATGTAACTCCATACCAATTAAATGGAAAAACAACTTAAGACCCCACAGTATCACACACCTATTGTCCCACAATAAAGAGCCAAGTTAGCAACTATTTTTGGGTTCTTTTAATGTTCACCCCAAATTATTCCCCATTAAAAGGCCGCTCTCCCGTTGATTATGAAAACGGAGAATATAAAAAAGTAGTAAAATTGTATCAGCATGTAGACATGACCATGACGTTGAATAGGAATCAGACAAAAAGGTTGTGACATTTTACACATTTAATAACCCAGTCTTTAACCCCCTTTTAAATATAGCGCAAATGTCAGTTCCAATCAATATGGTTTTAAGATGCTCGACAAAGTTGCATTATTCAATTTCATGTTTTGATGATCATTTTAAAATATTTTTTTTTCCACAGCGATATCAAAGTTTCGTCGAACCATCAGCATGTAGATCTATCAATTGCCCTATAATGTTATTATGGAGATTTTTTTTTGAAAAAAAAACGTCTATTTAAAGTAAATTAATGAATTGATATTTAATTATATGAACCTGGTGCTCTTGTAAAATGATGTCCAACTTCTCCATCTCTTCAAATAAGTTTTATCGAAACAAAGACCAGATCCTTTTATCCATCTAGAATAGTTGGCAATAAAATGTTTTGGCACTTAAATGTTGATTATTTGCTGTTTTATCCTGTATATATTATTTAGATCGATAAAAGGAATTTTGAATCTTTATGCGAAATTTAATTCAACTTAATAAGAATGTAAATTAAGAAAAGCAGTTATCCGCGTTCAGTTTCTGATATGTTCATCTTCTGATTCCATAATGTTGAACGGAGACTTAAATGCACTTTCTTAAATAATCCACCAGAACTATCAACCAATGATCGGATACGGCACCAGGAAATTACTGATCAATGAAGCGTTTGATTAACCCATCAACAGACACGGCTTTATGACGAAATTCTTAAGAAGCACACACCGCCTTCACCCCGATATATGTGGGAGGGTGGTGGCGTGAAAAATAAATAAGGGGTGAGGGTGAGAAGAACATTTTTCTGTCGTACGAAAGACACGACATCGGAAACCAACACATTACTTTGACAGATCTTTTGGTGCCTAGGTTCAGAACGTTTTTCGCTAGAGAAAAAAATATACTGCCTTGAACTTTTGAGGATCTATTCATAAGTCACGAATATTAACCCTATAATTTTAGCATGTTTTTGTGGCGGTCTCTAAGCAATTACTTTTTGTATCGATATTTACACGTGTGTGCAAGTCACTCTTGTATAGACCACGACGTCTCATCATCTCGAAACTAACATATAGAAATAAGAGAGATGTAAATAAGCGGCGAGACGTAGGGTTTGGCACCGAAATACCGGGCACTCAATACTTAACATCCATCAAATGTGCATCCCATTTATTACAACGCCTGAATGTCCCTAGATGCGATTTTGCAAATTTTCAATTTTTCAATTTTAAACTTGGAATGGCAAAGTGTTACATTGGGAATGACTTGTTATGATTTATAGGTTGCGTAATTGAGAAGGTCATTAATTAAAATAGGGTATTAAAAATATTTCAAATAACTGAATAAGGTGAAATAATTAAACTCGATATAGCACAGTGTTAGCAATCTGAATAAGTTCAACTGATGTTAAATAGTTTAAATATTGTGCTACTCTAGATTATTTGAA
Source organism: Hydroides elegans (assembly GCA_001703475.1). NCBI lineage: Eukaryota > Metazoa > Annelida > Polychaeta > Sabellida > Serpulidae > Hydroides > Hydroides elegans. The sequence continues at coordinate 45,054 of LQRL01054407.1, forward strand.
TTAATAAAACATTTCACATCACATCTTAAAGGTGATATCTATGCAGCTTATTGAAAAACAGTGGAAAGTTCTAAACATAAATGCATAATTTCCAAGAAAACAGTCATGTAAAATTGTCAAGTGTTGCAAGACAGAGATTTTATAAAAAAAAAAGATGACATCGAACTACTTTATATTGAATTCCATATTTTCTTCATAATCGTCTAGACAGTTTTCACGAACATAATAACATAAATAAAAGCCGTGTTTTATTGTCTTGAAGCCTGGTTTAACATTTCACATGTAGCAATCAACAAACGAACCGCACAGTACATTAACCATGCGATTTCACCCAAATTATTTGAATCATGTTCAAGAAAGATCTCTCTGTGCTGTTTGATTGATTGATCAATAAGTTCTAAATTTAATTGTTGTGATCATATTCACATGTGGTCTAATGAAGGACGAATTCTTCAAATGTCAGCCAAGTCTATTTCATGTTATCTGCTATTCATCTTGATCATTAATGTATATCAATAATTTAAGATGAGAAATGTCAAAATATATGTGTATATATTTAATTTTAAACATGAGAAACATAAATGGGGAGAGAGCGGTCAACATGCGATCGTGAAGAACGTATGCTTATGACTTTCATCATGATAACACTATCTGTCTTTGCAATGAATTATGTTAAAAACCGTCAATATTAGATTATGTCAAAATATCAAAGCAAAGTAATTTTGCAATCAGATTTGTTTGTTGATTCCAGCCATAGAATCCTAGCACAAATCCGCTAAAATCAACCACATTTATTAATCACCGGGCCAGAAACAATTAAAAATTCCGGGCCTCATTAAAATCCTTAATCATCATTTATTACAAATTCAATCATATCTCATTTCCTATTAATATAAGATATCATAATCAAAACCAGCACACCGGACACTGCAATAAGGTCCTGCAATAATTAGAGCGGTATAGCCTACTCTCAAATGCAGCGGTTCCACGCCCTTGACACTAACATGCCGTTTATTCTCTGCACCGGCATGTTTCCTATAAATCTACATACCACAGAATCCTATATTGTAGGGGGCGGTGTTCAACTATATATATAAATCCACAATATATATCCAATATATGACACTTACTGTCCGTCCAGCAATGGTTGCCGGAGCTGGATGTGCTATCCGCATGGCTGCTGCGTCAACACAACTCACTTTATGAATAATTTATCCGAAAAACACGCGTACAAACCGCCGTCTTAGCAAGAATTATCCATAGCTCCACAAACCCTACTGGTAGGGATTTTTTGGGTAAAAATATTTTTATTAATATCCCGGTGGTTCTGTATCCACCTCGCTTACACACACACACACCGGGTCGTCGGTCGATCGTTCGTTGCGAAACACAACCCCCTATCCTTGCCTGAAGCAGCCTTTCGACGACGGCTTTTGCCTATACTGGTATTATAGGCATATTACATAGTATATGCCACTGTGTCGCATGCAAAAGGGTCCTTGGAAATGGAGCGGGTCGCACAGCCAATCGGAGGAGGGACAGGCTCAAGATTGGTGTGCTATGGAGGGCACATAACACGCTGTAGACGACACGGTATGTGTACCTTTTTCACTGCGAATCTCTTCAAAGAAATACCCGCTTTTTGAGGGGCCAGACAGAGCGCGAATCGGGCCTCTTTCATAGACTGGCAGCGCTCTTTTGAATATATGTATGTTCCACGCATCGGTGACTTTTGGATTCGAGAAAGACGGCATGCATATACTTATGAAATGGAAGAATACGGGGGCAAAACGAGGGGGAGGTGACACTTCGTGTTTGATCGTCATTCATTGCCCAAAAAATGTCATAAAACAATGTTGCATAATGAAGAGATCATGCAAATACTGGTGAGCCCAAAGAGCGGGGAAAGAATGTTTTGTTCGGTCATTTCCATTATAATGGTTCTATGTTAGTTGGAGGAGATTTGAATTCATATTATTTTGCTTTATCCTGTAATTGATATAAGTATTAATGATATATACAATGGAAACCCTTTATATACCGATTAAGTAATCATTTTTGCACGTTATTCTTCCTTTTTTGTTAGAATAATGCCTAAAACATATGCTGCAATGCAAGCTAACCTTACTATTGTTTTTCTTTCACCAACACTAAACACAGTTAACAAAAAAAGTTAACCTGCGCGATTAAGCGGCTAAGAAAACGGTATCCGACCAAAAAGTTTCCGCCCAAAAAGTTTCCGGCCATAAAGTTTCCAAAAATGTCAACATGGGACAAAAAGTTTCCAGCCATAAAGTTTCCGCCCAAAAAGTTTCCAGCCATAAAGTTTCCAAAATTGACATATGGCCCAAAATGTTTCCGCCCAAAAAGTTTCCAAAATGTTTTGATGGTTAATTTTTATTTTATAAATCAATTATTGAAACAATGTCTACTCGTTTATTAATCAATGTTACTCATTTAACCATAGTGGCGTAATTTAACCATAGTAAATTTGTGAATGAAAAGTGATTTTTGTTGTGATTTTATCTGTGAAACTGGTGATATACGATTTAATAGACTCTACGAGTGAAAAGGATTTTATAAAGACTCTATACGAAAGGATAATCAATTTAATGAACATATGGACTAAGCTTGAACAGGCGTTTATGTTCATACTGCTGCTGCTGCTGATTTAACCATACCTCTCTGGTAATGCCCAGTGTCACAGGGGTTACCAACTGCTTTTCATATGACTGCATCGACTTCATTCTCATTTTCAGAATATACATGTTAGTTTATTTAATGTCTTCGCTATTTCGAAAACTTTGATGTTTACAAAATTCGCCGGTGATAACTAAATTTAAAAATGATGAATTTAAAAAGGCTGATTTTCACCACAATCTTTGGTAACCCCAGGGACATTATTAAGCAGGTTTAAGAAAACTAAAATTAGCTAATTTTGTTATTAGAAAGATATTAAGCTTTAATGAATCGATGACACTTAATTTATGTCAACAGCACTTAATTTATGTCAACAAAATAAATGAAAAAGTTTAAATGTAAAAATCTCGATTTTTTCCAAGGAGAAATGAAATGTGTGAAAATAATTTGTTTTATTTTTTTTTCTATTTGAAAGTTGGAAACTTTATGGGCGGAAACTTTTTGGGCCATGTGTCAATTTCGGAAACTTTATGGCTGGAAACTTTTTGGGCGGAAACTTTTTGGCTGGAAACTTTTTGTCCTATGTTGTCATTTTTGGAAACTTTATGGCCGGAAACTT
>LQRL01054407.1:62876-73177 GCA_001703475.1 Hydroides elegans
GCAACACAAAAAAAGGACAAACCCAGCATCAACGCAAAAGAAAATAACAAACCCAACACAAAAACATCGACACAACGCATAATTACAAAAGCAACGCATATTCATGTACCCAACCCAAAAACATCGACGCAACGCAAAAATACAAACGCAACGCATATTAATAAAGCCAACACAAAATCATCGACACAACACGAAATCATCGACGCAACACAAAATAACAAGCGCAACGCAACACAAAATAACAAACCCAACACGAAAACATCGACGCAAAGCAAACATACAAACGCAACACATATTAATGTACCAAACGCACAAACATCAACGCAGCACAAATACATCGACGCAACACAAAACAACGAACCCCACACGAAAACATCGACGCAACGCAAGAATACAAACGCAACACAAAATCATCGACGCAACGCAAAAAAAAACAAACGCAGCACAAAAACATCGACGCATCCAAAAATAAAAACGCAACACAAAATCATCGACGCAACGCAAAAAAAAACAATCGCAACACAAAAACATCGACACAACGCAAAAATACAAACACAACACAAAATCAACAACGCAACGCAAATTAACAAACACAACACAAAAACATCAACGCAACACAAAATTACAAACGCAACACAAAATTATCGACACATTGCAAAATAACAAACCCAACACAAAATCATCAACGCAACACAAAGTCACAAACACAACACAAAAAACATCGACGCAACACAAAATAACAAACCCAACACAAAAACATCGACGCAACGCAAAAATACAAACGCAACACAACATCATCAACGCAACACAAATCAACATACCCAACACAAAATCATCAACGCAACACAAAATTACAATCGCAACACAAAATCATCGACGCAACGCAACAACACAAACGCAACGCAAAATGACAAACCCAACAAAAAACACAAACCCAACATAAAAAGGTCGAAGCAGCAAAAGAAATATCCCCCATCATAAAAAAAATATTTAACGATTCACAAAAACATAAACGCAGCGTTCATTAATATAAATATATACTAAATTGAAGTTGTTTAATTAATTCAAAGTAAATTTATGGTGAATTCAGAAAGAACAGTTTTGGAAAGCATAATAATATCAACAAAACTCTTCTTGCTAAGAAATCATTTACAATATATATGTACAAATACAATACAGAAACATTTTTATTATCGATTTACCAGAGTTAAGAAGAATGATGGCTGCAAATCTACCTGAACTTATTCCTGTTCCAAATTTGTGCGGTATGCTATAAAACACTTTTAGTGTAGCCTTTTATAGCTCGATTCAAAAATAATTATCAAAAATATATTTTTTTGAAGTCCTTTTTTATTTATTTGCGCTTGTGAGATTTGTACAGACACGTTGAAATTGAATTGCATCGTTTGAAAATCGATACTTTTATTCTATCATTTCAATTATAAATTAGATTTTTGTATCACTGGAAATTACAAGGGTTATCAAATAAGACCAGACGATATTTTCTAAAGCATAAACGGTATAAATAACTATTGAATAACAAATTGGTGTGGTCTTAAATATTAACGAGAATATTTAGTGTGTATTAAGTGTACTAAAATTCTAAATCAAATGTGCACCCAATGAGCTATAAATATGGCTCTCTATATGTTTTTGATATTATTCTATATCGGTTTCCTGTGTTCACCAGCGGATGCGTTTATGAATACATCACAATCTACGTTGATAGACCTTATGCTAGCCCTATAAGGAATAGGATCAGTTTTGAAATTTTTGCTTCTAGACCGATCTAAGCAACAATGGTCGGAATACAACAAAAAACTCCATTCCCTCATACGACCTGTACATTCAGCGATCGCAAACGATATAGTAGACCCTCGCACAGGCGGCAGCAACATCATCCTTACAACGCAAAAATACCTGATGAATAAACCAGAATTTTACAAAAACATCGAGGAAAATAATCAGTTTATCAACAAGGGCTCCAAAGCTCTACAAAAGGCGAAATCGGTTAAAAACACTCTTTGAGCACAAGCCAAAAAAAATCAAATGATACTAAGGTAAACAACGAATTATATACGGCAATCAGAGCTCATAACAAGTTGAAAAAGGTCCAAGAAAAACAGGATAAACTAAAATCAGCTGTCTACCAAAACAGTGTTTAAGAGACGATTGTTCAAATTTTCTAAATCCGTATGCAACGGTTCATTTGACGCCCCCATAAAGGGTGTTAACTTCTGGAAAGACACAGCTGATGAGTTCTTTGTACAAAAGTATGACACTGAACTTTTCGTAGACACCAGTATAAACTGGTTTCCATTTATACGAGCCCAATAAAAGCAAGTACCGTACAATATGACAGCTATAAAGCCTAAAGACGTAAAGCAGATCCTATCATGTCGAAGCAACACCTCGTCTCCGGGTCCCGACGGTAATTCATCTGTGATCATGAGACGACTACCTTGTTAACACCATGTTCTAGCCACGCTTTACACCAAAATTTTACTATCCGGATGCCCCCCACCATCGCAATGGCCCAACAGCAATATTAAACTGATATATAAAATGGGCGACGATACTTTACCATCGAACTATCGTATGATCGCACTCTCGAACACATTTGGCAAGCTCTATCACCAAATTTTAGCACAACGAGCAGTGCGTTTCTTAACAACGAACAATCTTATATATAAAACTGTACAAAAGGCATTCATAAATCGCATCAACGGTACCATAGAGCACAACCATGTGCTTTTGGAAATAATCCGACACGCAAAGGCCAATAGAAAAACCCTCCATATGACATTTTTCGATCTCGAAGACGCATTTGGCAGTGTTCACCATTCCCTTATCGTTAAGGGACTTGAACGGTTTATGTTTCCCCCGGAGTCATCGCATATGAAACGGGCCTATATCAATTTATATCCGGTAAAGTGTGTAATAAAGGATGGACTTATGAACGGTTTACTTTCAAAAAAAGAGTATTTCAGGGGGACCCCCTTAGCCCGATTATCTTTCTCCTGGCATTCAATCCTATAACATAAAAATTAAACTCATATAGCGAAAAAGAATATGCTCTAAACGCCAAAACTCGAATCATATGTACCCCATTTGCAGACAACTTCAACCTGTGTGCAACAAACCGCCGTACCCACAAAAGGTAAATGAACGAGATAACCACATGGACAAAATCAATGCAGCTCAAGCTAAACAATCGAAACAATAGAACAAGACCCACACAAATTTCTCGGCTCGCAAATCACATTCTGCGGCAAACCACAAGACACATATAACTACATTTCGACCAATCTCCAAGAAAAACTCAGTCGCATCGATTCGTGGGGAATATAAAGCCAAAATGTTCAAACAATATGCCCTTCCCTCTTGTCGCTTCATGCTTACCGTGCACGAACTTTCGCCAACAAATTTGGATAAACTCGACTCTATTTGGAACAAATACCTAAAAAAGTGGCTCGGCCTGTCCAGGACAGAATCTCCAAACATAATACATTTATCTCACTTTACGGATATTCCCTCTGTGAGATCGCAATATTTACAGTACCATGCGACGGCTTTGGCATCATCCCGAGTGAAAGCCAATAATGTTGTTAATGAAGCCCTGGATAGTAAACTAGACCGCGAGCGCAGTTGGAGTACCAAGTTTTCGATAGCAACGTACTCACAGCAGAAGCTAGAAACTGTTCAAGCTGGCCTCGATCCCGGCAAATCTACGAATCTTCCTACCGTCAAACAGGCCATTGTGAAATCTATCAAATCCGATATCAGTGATACCTGGAATAACCACCTCAAGTCCCTTGCTCAGCATTTCCTTCAGATATACGAATAAAGAACAGGGGGACCCGACGTGGAAGTCCTACATCTACAACCTACCTTGGGGCACAGTCAAATTCCTACTAAACTCCGCACTGGATACCCTCTCAACAAATAGGAACTTGTGTAAATGGGGGAAAAAGTCAAATGCGAATTGCGAACTCTGTCGCGATAATGAGACCCTTCTACATACGCTTAACAACTGTCACCGTATGTTTGAAAAAGGCCGCTATACATGGCGCCACAACAGTTTTTTTATTATCATCGCAAATATGTTAGAGTCGCATGTGTTGACCTCTTCTTGGGATATATACATTGACCTTCCCGGTAAAATAGTCAAAGGCATCTATTCATATGTAGCTCAATAGTTCGAATAATAGTTTGAATAATTGGTCGTCCAAAATATAACCTGACATATACTCCTATATATTATTTTATGTTTATCAAATTTAACCCTACAAAAGCTCATACTAATAAGTTGAATGATTGTTGTTTCTGAATGATTATTTTGTCCCATGCTAGCAATTAACACATTACTTTACTCAAATACGACTTGAAATGAAAATGTTACAAAATAGCCTTATTTGATTTTGATTTATGATTTGCATTGGGTTTATTATTATGCCTTGCGTTGAGTTTTTTTGCGTTGGGTTGATATTTTTTTGTGTTGGGTTTTTATTGAGTGTTGCGTTGATGATTTTGTGTTGCGTTTGTGTTTTTATGTTGCATTGATGATTTTGTGTTGCGTTTGTGTTTTTGCATTACGTAGATAATTTTGTGTTGCGTTTGTGTTTATGTTGCGTCGATAATTTTGTGTTGCGTTTGGTTTTTTTGCGTTGTGTCGATGATTTTGTGCTGCGTTTGTTATTCTGTGTTGCATTGATGTTTTTGTGTTGCGTTTGTGATTTTGGGTCGCGTTGATGATTTTGTGTTGGGTTTGCTATTTTGCGTTGAGTCGATGATTTTGTGTTGCGTTTGTAATTCTGTGTTGCGTTGATGTTTTTGTGTTGGGTTTCTTATTTTGCGTTGAGTCAATGATTTTGTGCTGCGTTTATGATTTGGTGTTGCGTTGATGTTTTTGTGTTGGGTTCGTTTATTTGTGTTGCGTTATTGATTTTGTGTTGTGTTTGTATTCTTGCGTTGTTTCGATGTTTTTTAGTTGTGTTTGTTTTTTTTGCGTTGCGTCAATGATTTTGTGTGGCGTTTGTATTTGTGCGTTGTGTCGATGATCTTGTGTTGCGTTTGTAATTTTGTGTTGCGTTGATGTTTTTGTGTTGGGTGTTTTATTTTGTGCTGTGTTGTTGATTTTGTGTTGCGTTTGCATTTTTGCGTTGTGTCGATGTTTTAATGTTGCGTTTGTATTTTTGTGTCGGGTTTATTAAAATGCGTTGCGTCGATGTTTTGCATTGGGTTAGTCGTTTTGTGTTGCGTTTATTAATATGTGTTGCGTCGATGTTTTTGCGTTGGGTTTGTATTTTTGTGCTGGGTTTATTAACATGTGTTGCGTCGATATTTTTGCGTTGGGTTTATCGATGTTTTTGTGTTGCGTCGATGATTTTGTGTTGCGTTTGTATTTTTGCGTTGTGTCGATGATTTTGCGTTTGGTTGATCGTTTTGTGTTGCGTTGATAAATATGTGTTGCGTCGACGATTTTGCGTTGGGAAGGTGTTTTTGCGTTGGGTTTGCAATTTTGTGTTGGGTTTATTTAAATGCGTTGTGTCGATGTTTTTGCGGTGGGTTTGTATTGTTGTGTTGTGTTTATTAATTTGCGTTGCGTCGATGTTTTGCATTGGGTTAGTCGTTTTGTGTTGCGTTTATTGATATGTGTTGCGTCGATGTTTTTGCGTTGGGTTTGTATTTTTGTGTTGGGTTTATTAACATGTGTTGCGTCGATATTTTTGCGTTGGGTTTATCGATGTTTTTGTGTTGCGTCGATGATTTTGTGTTGCGTTTGTATTTTTGCGTTGTGTCGATGATTTTGCGTTGGGTTGATCGTTTTGTGTTGCGTTGATAAATATGTGTTGCGTCGATGATTTTGCGTTGGGAAGGTGTTTTTGCGTTGGGTTTGCAATTTTGTGTTGGGTTTATTTAAATGCGTTGTGTCGATGTCTTTGCGTTGGGTTTGTTCATTTGCGTTGTGTTAATAAGTTTGTGTTGCGTTTGTCACGTTTCGGCCATCGTAAAAACGCATGCATGAACCATGCACGTCATGTTTCGTTTCTGTCCATGCATTGAATTAAAAAAAAAACGATGAGGGCACAACAGCAACTGTGGAAATCTAAAGCTATCACTCAAGGTCGTTTTATCGGCACTTATTGACAACAGCACCTGCAATTAGTGGACATCCTTATGCGATTTATTAAAGTGTAATATGTTACAAGTTGAAAAATAAAAATCGTTGCTATAAGCTCAGTGACAAATGGTATCGGATATGGTACCAATATCGATTCATTTTGTAAACGATAATACTTAACTAACATGTAGTAACATTTTTTTTCAAATGTAGAGCTCATTATTTTAACATGATTTCAGAAAAAACGCATCCCTATTCTCCAGGAACTATATTTATGTAATATGATTATATTAACTGCAATATTTGCATAATTCACAATTTTGTTTAAACTATGCTTGCATATGGCTTCGTTGCATTTTAAAAGATGCTTTACAGTGAGTTAAGGTATAACCGATTTTATTTTGGAGAAAACATCTTTTTTTTTTCATTGCTTGTTAGATAATTTGTAACAATTACGGCTCTTCGATTAAAACAACGTGCTTTACTACTCATCTTACATTGACCTTAAGTTCTAATAGTTATAATATTCAAAGGCGAATTATTTATGACTAATTGTCTGGATTCATTAACATTTGCTTACCAATGTTAATCTAATGAATATTTAATTGTTAAGGGCGCCAATGTCCTCTCATAGGAAAATCCATGAAATATCTTACCATGACTTATGTCTAGGTCACATATGTGATTTTTTAATTGGCGATCGTCGCCGACTCAATCGGAGCCTAACTCACACTTACTCACATCGGTGGCCACATTTACGATGTTATAGTGGCTGCTCCGGTCAACTGACCCGCAATACCTAGGCCACACTTGCGATTTTGGAATCGGTGACTGTAGCTGCTTCAACAATCGTAAGTGCACGTGACCTAGGTAATACAAGACCGCGGTTTTGCGACTTTGTGTCAAATACCGAGGTAAAATTAATCTTTAAAATACAAAACGCAAAAATCTGGGCAGAGTAACAAAATGAAAATGCACTTATTGACTTGCATTCAATAACAACACTAAATTATTCATGAAACTTACAAAAACAGGATTTGTACATGACGCGATGAGAGGGAATAGTTGAACGGATATTTATAACTTGACGCCGATCAGTAATAAACCCATATAGCCTAATTGAGCAAAATATTACAGCATCTTCTTTCTTTTTTTTTTAGTTTTTCGAGCAAAGAGTTGAGCAGTGTTTGAGGGTGTTACAATATTCAGTTGAACATTTTAAAAACTGACTGATCGGATTTAGTGTCGTTATAAGACCCAAGGCTAGTTACATGTGGTGCCTATATGGTTGTTTATAATAACTGTATGCAAATCATCACCATTGTATTGGCATTGAAGAGTTCAAAGTCATTGTATGCCCTCTGTAATTAAATCGATTTCGGTGGCTCCACCTTTTAAATGCTTTACATGATTTTGCCAAGTTTGCTCTTAATTGTTACACAATATATACATTGTATATGTATATGTTTATCGCTATACTGTTTAATTGTTCTTCTATCAAGCTGTTCCAAAATTGTTAAGTGGTGTCGCCGTTCCGAAATTATTCCAATCAATAAAATAACTTAACCTAAGGTCGCGTTCACACAAGCAAAAAGACCCGAAAATAAAAGCTCAAAAACCTAAAGTCTCTTTTGTATAAACACAACAATTTATCCTTTCTGCTCACACAAAAATCGGGCTTTTTGGCATTATTTTTGTGCTTTTATTTTGTTTGAACGCGGCTTTAGAATTTAAAGTTACACAGTACGGTTACATCCTAGCTGTCAACTTATTAAAAAGGTAAATCCCAAGAACATAAATGTTCAAAATTTAATGCGCCAAAACACGTAATTTGGTTTGTGTTTTCTTGGTTCCAGATGCATCATACACCGTCAGTCATCGTTCCAGTTATTACCGTATTGTCACTATTGACAGTTATTGAATGTGAGGGTAAGTAGTTTTTGTGCCTTGTCAATAAAATGATATGGCCCCTAGAATGAAGATATTATGATGTCATTTTGTCATATTGTACCACACTTACTCGACAATAAAATTCGTGAAACGTCCTGATTACGTAGGTGTACGCGCCGACGTCCACGAGGCAAATTTAACGTAGCTTCTTTGTCAAACCTACGACGACTCATCCTTTACTCGAAATGACGTCATTGCAACGAAGTTCTAAGACATATGTCACAGTATATGTATATGTTCCGTTTCAACACACTTTGTTAGACATGTTATTAAATGCGGCTTTGCGTTATTAATGCGACGAAGTCTTGATATATTCCTAAAAAATGCAACGTGTTTTTTTTATGCGAGTAGCATGCCGTTTGGAAACAAAGACGCGTTGTCCGCATTTTACAAAAAAAAAACTTTAAATGATTTTACGTTCTCGTTGGTTAAGTCGGAGAGTGAATCATCTCATTTTCATCTGTAAATATTTGTAGGATGAGTGTCGAGATATAAGACATTAATAAAAGGTAAGCCACAACATATGAAAATAAAACATATTGATAAGAAAAATAACTTATATATACCTTTAGATATGAGTAGAATTAAGAATAATTACATGGCGAGTAGCTTTGCGGGAATTCAGATATTTATAAAGAACCCCGCGATCCGTATAATACACTTTTATAGAAATCTACGTGCATGTATTATTCCTCATTATACGGATAGTGGAAAATATTTTTTTTTTGTATATTAAAGAAGTAAAAAGCATGATCGAGTGCATTGGAATAATTAATTTTGGATAAGGAACATTACTATTTATAACATAATGATTAGACTATTTTTATTATTTGAACAATTGTTACCATTTCTTATCAAGATTACCGTTGATTTTACTTATCGACTTCAGCGCAAGCCAACCGACAACGAATCGAAACGCTTGGCCACGCCCTTATACCGCGCGCGGAGATAGACGACACACAGGCGCGCTCCTGGGTTGATTATGACGTCATACTACCAACGGGACGCTTGGTTGCGTTCAAGGCCTACGTTCAACCATTCGTTACTGCGAACGATGGTGTTTTCGTAAGGTTTCAAATATGGGTACCGGTGTCGGTTGTGCGATATCAGTTGTTCTACGAGCAGCGAGTTTGGATAGAGCCACAAGAGGGGATTGTAGAGGTAAGTGATGAAGAAAATATATGTAATAGATAGTACGCAATGCGATAAGCAGAGTGGCACAAATATATGTCAAAAGAACGATATATCAAGACTTAACTCGATTCATACATAATCTACTAATAAGTTCCATTTGTTTTTACTTCTATATACCATTCACGCACGCCATACGTCGTCGAAGATTAAGGAAGCAAACTGGACTGCGTTAAAGTTGGCCCAAGTTGGATAGCGTGTCACGCAGGTTAACGTTGATCCGACGTCGGGACGTAAAATGATTACAAATATTTGTTCTTAGACTATTCTCATTTTTCATATATATCAAAAATATTAAAAAAAAACACAATTACACATTGAGACATTTCATTTCAGCAAGTCAATAATTTTCTCTGTGCACAAGTACTATAGTTTGTAAAAATATTGATGATTGACAGTCTGGGGGATATGCAAACGGACGGACGACCACCCATAATTCATGTAGACTTCTATAGAAGTCTATGCATTCGGTTCCGTGCGTCCATGGTAAATAAAGATCATAGATTATATAGACTTGTAGTCTTTCAGATCTGGTCGCTTCAAATTGTTACTGTAAATGAACAGAAAAAGCGATTACCATTGTGCAGTGAATACAACACATTCATCGATTTAGCTTGTTACAGTCTACTGTATGATAGTTTGCCCGGAGAAACATCAGCCGCAGTCTTGGCCGAGTGGTTAAGGCGACAGACTCGAAATCTGTTGGGCTATGCCCGCGCAGGTTCGAATCCTGCAGGCTGCGAGATTATTTTTCGAATTTTATTTCAAATAATAGATACATTTTTGTTATTACATGTGATAAAACAAAGTTGTGATTGTAACTAAACTGCAATTTAAGCCGATTCAGGATTGTATTGGGATTAAAGTACCGCAAAGCACATTGGAGATACACAGTCAGGAATTTTTTTTTAAAGAAACCAACTATGAATTCAAATATCACTGAAACCTTACAATAGAAAACAACGCTTTTTGCAGGCGGGTCTTTCATAAATTAAATGTTGAATTTTAAGTTTAAAATACTTAAAACTTTGATATA